>CAKNYM010052851.1:564976-588984 GCA_932195095.1 Andricus curvator
GGATAGGATAGGATAGGATAGGATAGGATAGGATAGGATAGGATAGGGTATGGTAGAGTAGAGTAGGATAGGATTTGGTAGGATAGGATAGGATATGATAGAATGAGAATAATCAGAATGACAATGATTGCAGTACGTACTAAAAATTGATTTTTGCAATCGCAGCTCCATTGGTTGTTCATCAAATCCAATTCCTCGAGATTGTCCCACCTTGAGAGTAAATGGTCTGGGAAATAGCGCAATGAGTTATTTGATATTATTAGTTTTTTCAATGGGAGCTCCACTTGCGAGTTCTGTAAATAAATCAAAAACAATTAATTTTGCAAAATTACTTAGGCCAACAGCCATACCACGCTGAAAAAACCAGTTCTCGTCAGATCACGGAAGTTAAGCAGCGCTGGGCGCGGTTAGCACTTGGATGGGTGACCATTCGAGAAAACTGAGTGCTGTTGGCACATCGTGGGTGTGGTGAGCCCACACTTGTAGTTATTTACTACAATTTATCAACCTAGAAACACTACCCGAATCGGGTAGTGTCACGCCTACCCCGAAAAGGGAAATGGCTTAATGGTATACTTCATCAAGCCACATTTTCCCCTTTTTCAAAAATTCCGATTTGATGTCTGATAGTTTATTATGAACTTGATAGTTAAAAATAAACAATTTAATAACAATTGTATTGACAACCGCGGGAACGTACATGTCGTAAAAAAAATTTCTGAAAAAACCACAGTTGTTTTTGAAACCAAATAAAAATGTTCGAAATTCAAAATTCCCGGAATTATAAAATTGCCGAAATATGAAAATCTCTAATTTGGAAATTCCCGAATAATTTATAATATTACGGAATTAAAAAATTCCCGGCAGTTTATAATATTACTAAATTTGAAAATTTTCGAAAAATAAAATTCATGACAAAAAATAATTCCCGAATTGAAACAATTAAAAAAAAATTTAACCAAGATAATTTATTTATTAAAAATGCAATAATGGAATACTTTGATGCAAGGAATATTTTTTAAGGTTCAATGTATTTTTCTAAATTATTCCTCTTATAATAAAAATCTTGTATTCGCTCTTGTATTGTTCTTTTGCATTGAGAAATTTTTTTCTTCAATTATTGTTATTTTAAATTTTATATTCCGGCAATTTCCTATTTCTAATACTTTAATTTTCGAAATTTTTCAGTCGTACCGAAAACTGGTATTTGACTGGCGAATTTTTATTCATAAAATTATATATATTTTTTTTATAACTATTTTAATTTTATTAAACGTTATAAAATTACAAATTGAAACCAGAAGCATTTCAATGTAGATTGGATTAATTTTCTCAAATTTTTATTTCGAAAATTATTTTAGACAATTAAAATTTTTTTTGTATTATGTAATAAACTAAATACAAATACAATGATTTAAAATTGGTGTTTTTCTGAAATTTGTCGCTTTTATTTTACAACTTGTTTTAAAATTTAATTTAAAAAACTCGATCAGCTTGCAACGAAATCCTCTTTTATTTTTCAACAATTGGTTTTTAAAATAAAAACGTTTTCCATCACAAGATTGAAGAATTTTTATTTGCTTTTTCAATCTCTTATAATTTCATTGAATTCTTTTAAATTTAAATTCAACTTTTTCTTGGAAATCTTCACACTAAAATAATTATAAGTTTACAAGAGTTTACCTTCGTCGTTGATAATTTTTCCAACACTATTTCTGTACAAATCCATCTGAATATCAAGGTGGTTCGAAAAAATAAAATTATAAAAATCGCAATGTATTTAATTTTAATTAAATTTAATTAATTAATTAATTAATTTCATTTTTTAATTAATTTAATTAATTAATTTTTTAATTTAAATTTAATTAATTTTTTATTAATTTGTTGGAGGTCTTAAACGTTTTTTCAATTTTTTAAACTTATTGATTCACGTTCCTTAGGCGATAATTTATGTTTAATGGATCCCTGTTTTCAAAAAAAAAATTTTAATCTACAGGAACGACGAAAAAAATAAATTTGAGAAGTCTGGAAAATTATAAATGTATGCTTAGTAAATTTGGTAAAATTTGTGTTTTCTGTTTTTAAAAATTAAATATCACAGACTTATGAAAAAATTTTCCAATGCAATTTTACCAGTAGAAAAGTCTCAAAAACCTAAAAAATTCTGAAATTGATTCAATTGATAGCTCAATACTATTTGTATAATTTTGAATAGTTACAATTTTATAGTTTTGAATTTTCATGTTGAACGCTAAATTTTTAATTATTCTCATTTACAAGTTTTAATTTTGCAATTAAAATTGAAATGGATAAATGCTGGAAAGCATAATTAACCATTTAAGATTTTTTCATTTTTACATTATTTAAATTTACATGAAATAATTAAAATTTTTATGTGTTCTAGTTTTAAAAAGTTTTAATATCACAATTCATCATGACTGAAAATTTTTTTGGTTTTGATTAAAGTTCGGATACGTTTAATTCTTAAAGTTCCGCAGTAGAAAATTTGTAATTTTTATTGTTTCCCATTTAAAATTACTTCATTTTGAACGTTTTTTTAAAATAAGTCAATTTTAAAGGTTTATAATAAAAAAGTTCACCATTTTGAACGGTGAAAATGACAGTGAACTTATTTTTTGATCTCAGAGAAAGTCATCGTATCAATTTTATTATTAAATCATAATATTTTAATTAATAAAAAGTTAAAATTCTAGAATTTTAAAAGCTGTGATTTTATATGATTTAATCTATTTATCAACTTCAAATTGTCAAATTTTAATCGGTTCGAATTTAAAATTATTGAAATTGAAAAGTTTTCTATTCTAAATTATTCTATTCTTTTGCATTTTAAACAATCCAATTTTCCAAATTCTAATCTGAAATTATTTAATTTTAAACACTTCGAAATTGTTCCATTTTCAACAATTTTAATCTGTGCCGTAAGCATTCAGTTTCGAGATTCTTCAATTCAAAATAAAATTTTTCAATTTTATTTTGAATTAAAAATGGTACAATTTCAAACCCTTATTAATGAAATTGTACCGTTCTCAAAATTTTAGTCTAAATTTTTTCAATTTTGAGGGCTTTTGATCAAAAACTATTGTTGCGGTTTTTTTCTGAATTTTTCGACTTTTTTTCCATTTTTCAATTTGAGTGAAGTAATAATTAATTCAAGTTGACAACATTAATTGTTTAAACAATGTATTATTATTGTTAATAAGATTCTCTTTGCTTAATGGTAGAAAGTTGCGGTTTTTTCTAAAAATTGTAACTATTTCTCAATTTTTAACTTGGAGTGACTTAATAATTATCTAAATTAAGCAAAAATAATTGTTTATACAATTTATTATTATTGTTAATAATATTCTCTTTGCCTAATGGTAGAAAGTTGCGGTTTTTTCGGAAATTTTTATTTTTAACTTTGAGTGACTCAATAATTATTTAAGTTGAGCAAAAATAATTGCTCAAACAAAATATTATTGTTAATAACTATCTTCATCAATATTAATGCGCAGCCGGCAGATTTTTTCTTATTAGGAAATACATGTTAAACTACATGCGGTTTGCGCCACCTCTAAATATCATTTTTTTTCAAAAAAAAAAAAAAAGGATTTATTTTTGTGTGAATTCGAACAAATTTCCGGGCAATATCCATAAAAATTCGAGAAAAAAATTTTTCTATCGCATTTTTGGATCACCCTAGTCTTCTTACACTACTTTTCCATATAGTTCCAATTTCGATTTCCAAAATTTTTATTTTATCGACCCACCCTGATGAATATTAGTGATTTGAAATTCAATTTTCAAAAACTCACAGAATAACTTTTTTTTTTTTTAATTTCAGAAAGAAACTTGACAAAATAACTTACAGGTTGAACTAAAGCTTTCTCATCAATTTTCGTGAGCTTTGAGCAGTTTTGAATCCTCAAAACACTCAATTTCTTTAATTTTGAAAAAGCCCCTTCCCCGATTCCATTTAATTGCGACATGTTTCGCAAATTGAGTTCCTCAAGTACTGGTAATTCAGGAAATGCATTAGCTTGTCCTATAAATTCAATGGGATTATTGTCCATCGTAAGTACTTTTAATGACTTTGCATATTCGAAAGCCAAAGGGGGCGTTGTAAATCGATTTCCACTTAGGTCGAGTTTTAATAAATGCCTGGAACAAATAATTATTAATAATGATGTCTATATGATAACGTGAAAATTAAAATAAATAATTAATGTTACTATATTAAACAAAAAAAAGAAGATGGGACTCAAATATGTGAAAGTATATCGAAATCCATTAGCTATGTAAGATAAACGTTTATTTTTCAGCCTGCTGGCCTTAAAAAATTTACTTGCTTACACTTCCATTTTTTTACAGAATTTTCTTAAAACTAACCCTCAAACCTGACATCCTTCCACACCTTATCTCTAACGCCGCTCGCTCTTATCGTCTTGCCTTCTTCGCTTCGCCTCGCACGCATGTCCCTATTTTCTCGCTTTGCCTCGCATTACCAAACTCTGCCTTCGCGGCTAATACCTAATACTTATCTACTATTCACAATATTTACATTTACTTATATTTACTTCCTCCTCTATTTACAATCTTTCCTTCTCCATTCCTCTTCCTCCTTCCTTCTCTTCTTCTCCATCTTACCCAAGACTCCCTTCACCCATGCTACTGCCCTTTTGTCCCCCCTTTCATGCATCAATACCACCATGCTTATCCCACTCCTTTCCACCTCTACGCACTCCTCCAACCAGTGCTCCACTCTTGCCTCCCCCTTCCTACATAGTTCACACATCCTCTTTTCCCTAGCGAGCCAAAACCTATTGAAACCCTCCATGCACCCACATCTCATCCTCGCTATAAGCTCCTGACTTCCTTTCTCTCCTTTCTCACACAAATATTGCGCTCTCGCCCTTGGCATAATCCACACATAGTTCCCATTAAACCTCGTCTCTCTTATTCTCTCTTCCCCTGCTGTCTTCTCTCTCTCCATGCCGTTTTTTTAACCAACTCATATACCTTCCTTCCTTCCTCATGCATCCTTCCCACTTCATCCATCTGCAGTCCATTCGTTCTAAAATACCTTTCTCTTTCAACCTCCATCTTCTCACCCCCTCGCCTGTTCTCCTTCTCCCACCAACACTCCCTAACCAGCTTACTTCCCCCCTCTTCCAAAAATTTCTCCTCATATTTACACGCCCGACTCCCCGCTAGAATCCCTACACTCGTTCTCCCCGTCTCCCTCCTGATAATATAATTAGGCGTGTTCCTCGCCAGCCCCAGTGTCCACTTTACATACCTCTCCTGTGTCCCATTTACCTCTTCGCTTTCCTTCCACCCCCACACCTCTACTCCATACAATAGCATACTCATCACTAGTGAGTCAAACAATTTCATTCTCCTTCCAAAATCATCTGCGGATAACTTCTTTCCCAACCCCCAAACCTGCCTCATCACCACATTTGCCCTCCTCACTCTCTCTTTTATGTGACCATCCACTCCGCCATTTCTCCGAAACAAGAAGCCCAGGTACACAAACTCTTTCACCTCCTGCACCGCCTTTCCCTTCCACTTCCACTCCCCTCCCTTATCCCTTCCTCCTCCTTTTCTAAACACCATGACCTTCGACTTTTCCGCATTCAGTTCTAACCTGTTTTTATCCAGGTATCTTCTCAACCTCTTCATCATTTCCTTTAAGGCCTCCTCGCTTTTTGCCAACAACACTATGTCATCTGCATACGCTAGTGACTAAATTCGAACCCCTCCTATCCTGACTCCTCCTACCACTCCGGCCTCCAGCTTACTTTCCATATCCGCAATTAAAATCGCAAAAAGCGTTGGGCTAAGCGGACACCCTTGTCTTAACCCCCTATCCATCCAGAATCCCTCCGAAATCCCCTACCCTCCTCTTAACTTATCTTTGGTCTCTTCATATATCTCCCTTACCCTCTCGATCAGGCCTCCCTCCACTCCCCTATCCTCCACCGACGGAAACGCGCCTTTTAGATCCACAAAAAACGCGTACGCTCTCGACCCCTTCTTCGTTAATTCTCTATCCACCACGTGCTGCAGAACGTAGATATTGTCGATAGTACTCCTACCTGCCCTAAAGCCCGCCTGCGTCTCCGGCAATATTCCTTTCCCCTCGACATCCTTCCGCAGCCTCTCCGTCACCGCCATCGCGTATACTTTATACGCCGTATTCATTAGCGTAATCCCTCTATAATTTTCCTGCCTATCCTTATCTCCTTTTTTGTACAGAGGCACTATTAACCCTTCTCTCCACCCTCGTGGGAATCCCTCCCCCTCCATACTTTCTTCACTACCTCCTTCAGCCTCTCCCTAACCTCTTGTATACTAAGCAGCCATGCTTCGTTCTCTACCCCATCCAGCCCTGCCGATTTTGACCTTCTTAACTTCCTTATCTGTTTCTCTATCTCCTCGTCATTCAACTCCTCCATCTCTGCCTCCCCAGTTCTTCTACTCCCATCATCTTTCTTCCTTGAATCCGAGCCCTGAAATGATTCTTTAAAAAACTCCCTCCACTCCTCACTCCCTATCTTCTCGCTTATCCCTACTCTGCGCTTCCTAAACCTATTTATTATTTTCCAGACGTCCCCCTCTGTTTTAACATTTCCTAACTCCTCCTCCAGCTCTTTCTCCTTTTCCTGTTCCTTCTTCTTACACATCAATCTAAACCCCTTCCTCATTTCTACGTACTCCTCCCTTTTCGCAGTACCCTATTTCCACTTCTTATACTTCCTCTTCACCTTCCTTTTCATCTTTTTACATTCCCTATCCCACCACGGCTTCACCATTCCTTTCTTCTTCTTTTTGAATACCTTCTTTTGCACGCACCCTTTCACTTTCTCTTTTAAATCCTCCCATATCTCTTCCACCGTCTCCCCTTCGAAGCGTACCTTCCCTAACTGCTCCTTATACTTCTCTATCGCCTCCCTCGTCCATTAGCTATGTATAAATATAATATTCCTAATTTTATTTTTCAGGATTTATCAGTCGTTCCATTTTTAGAAATCTTTTGAAATATTTGTAATTTTCCTTTAAAAATTAATTTTTCGGAATAAAAAATCATTAAAAATTTTATCAGCAATCTTATGAAAATTTGTTTATCTTAAAACCTTCCACGATTCCGTAAGACAATTTTTAAATCTTATCTTGAAATGTTCAAAAATCTACATTTTGTTTTTAATTTTTTTAAATTTTTAAAAATTAAAATTAGGTTCAAATTGTTTCTGAACTTCTAAATATCTTTAAAATGATTAGCATTTTTCTTAACTTTTTTAAAAAAGCTAAAAGGTTTTTAAAAATTGCCTTAACATTTTGGAAATTCTTTTTCAACAGTTTTGGAAATCTTTTGAGGTGTTTAAGAAAAATGTTAAATATTCACTTAAAATAAATTTAAAAAATAAAAATCATTTCAAATTTTCCTAGCAATTTTTTTTTATTATCTCAAAACCTTTTGAAATTCTCAACAAAATTCAAATTTTTTTGTTTGAAATCTTCAAAATTCTATACATCATTTAAAAAATTGATTTAGAATCTTTCAGATTATTTTTTGACAATTATAGAATGCTTTGAAAAAATTTTAATCTTTTTAAATATTCATTTCAAATTAGTTTTTCGAAATAGAACATTATGAGAAAAAATTTCCAGGAATCTCACCATTTTTTTAAAATTATATTGAAGCCTTAAAAAATGCTTTACACCTTTCGAATTGTATTTCGAAATCTTCCAAAATGTATTTCTTTTTTTAGTTTTTGAAATCTTTATTATCTTGAAACCTTTCGAAATTCTTAAGAAGCTTTACAATTTTATTTTGAAATCTTCAAAAATCTACTTTCCGTTTTTAATTTTTTGAAATTTTTAAAAATTAAAATTATTTTTGAAATTTTCTCTGAACTTTTAAATAAGTTTAAACTGATTCGCATTTTCCTTAAAAATTTTAAAAAAGCTAAAATTTTTTTAAAAATTGCCTTAACATTTGGGAAATTCTTTTTCAACAATTTTGGAAATCTTTTGAAATGTTTAAAGAAATTTTTAAATAATCTCTTAAAATAAATTTTTAAAATAAAAATCATTTCAAATTTTCCTAGCAATTTGAAGACAATTTTTTTTGTACATAATTTGAAAAATTAATTTAGAATCTTTCATATTATTTTTTGACAATTATGGAATTATGGAACCTCGCAAAATTTTTTTTATTATTTTGAAACCTTAAAAAATGCATTAAATCTTTAAAATTTTATTTCGAAATCTTCCAAAATGTGTTTCTTTTTAAAGTTTTTTAAATCTTTTCAAATTTCAAATTATTTTTTTTATTCTTTTTAAACTTATGAATATCTTTTTAAATGATTCCAATGGTTTTAACTCCCGAAAATTTAAAGATATTCTGACAAGTCTTCCAGATTCTTTTTCGACAAAAAACATCATTAAAAATTTGTCCAGGAATCTTTAAAAAATGTCTTTATTATCTTGCACCCTTTCGAAATTCTTAAGAAGCTTTACAATTTTATTTTGAAATGTTTAAAAATCTACTTTCTGTTTTTAATTTTTTGACATTTTCAAAAATTAAAATTATTTTTGAAATTGTTTCTGAACTCTTAAATATGTTTAAATTGATTCGCATTTTTCATAAAATTTTTAAAAATGTTAACAAATTTTGAAAATTGCCTCATCATCTTGGACATTCTTTTTCAACAATTTTGGAAATCTTTTGGAATGTTTAAAAATTTTTTTCAATATTCTCCTAAAATAAATTTAAAAAATAAAAATCATTTTAAATTTTCCTAGCAATTTGAAGACAATTTTTTTATTCTCTTAAAACCTTTTGAAATTCTCAACAAGTTTTTAACTTTTTTTGTTTGAAATCTTCAAAATTCTGTACATAATTTAAAAAATTGATTTAGAATCTTTCAGATTATTTTTTGACAATTATGGAATTATGGAACCTCACAAAATTTTGTTTATTATTTTTAAACCTTAAAAAATGCTTTAAACCTTTAAAATTTTATTTCGAAATCTTCCAAAATATATTTTTTTTTTAAGTTTTGGAAATCTTTTCAAATAAAATTTTTTTTTTGCATTCTTTTTAAACTTCTAAATATCTTTTTAAATGATTCCAATGGTTTTAACTCCCGCAAATTTAAAGATATTCTTACAAATCTTCCAGATTCTTTTTCGACAATTTCGGAAATCTTTTTCATTGTTTTAAAATCTTCTTAAATGTTCTATTTTAATTAATTTTTCAAAATAAAATATCATTAAGAATTTGTCCAGGAATCTCAAATATTTCTTTATTATCTGGAAACCTTTCGAAATTCTTAAGAAGGTTTACAATTTTATTTTTAAATGTTGAAAAATCTACTTTCTGTTTTTAATTTTTTGACATTTTTGAAAATGAAAATTCTTTTTGAAATTGTTTCTGAACTTTTAAATATGTTTAAACTGATTCGCATTTTTCATAAATTTTTAAAAAAAGTTAACAAATTTTAAAAATTGCCTCATCATCTTGGAAATTCTTGTTTAACAATTTTGGAAATCTTTTGAAATATTTTAAAATCTTTTCAAATATTCTCTTGAAATAAATTTGAAAAATAAAGAACATTTTTAATATTTTTAGCAATTTAAAAAAAATGTTATCCCCTAAAACCTTTCAAAATTCTTAAAAAGTTTTTTTACGCTTTTGTTTAAAATCTTCAAAATTCTATACATAATTTAAAATATTGAATTGGAATATTTAAGATTATTTTTTGAGGATTTTGGAAACCTTCTGAAATGCTTTTAAATCTTTTTAAATATTCGAAATATTGAAAAATGTATTTTTTCAAAAAGGTTTTAAAATCATTTCAAATTCAAAAATATTTTTGACATTTTTTTAAACTTCTAAATATCTTTTTGAATAATTCCAATTGTTTTAAATTCTGAAAATTTAAAGAAATTGCTTAAAAATCTTCCAGATTCTTTTTCGGCAATTTTGGAAATCTTTTGAAATGTTTTAAAATATTTGGACTCGTAAATATTCTCTTTAAATTGATTTTTCAAAATAAAAAATAATGTTTAATGTTTCGAGGAATCTTACAAAAAATTTTGTATTATTTTTAAACCTCTCAAAATCCTTTCAAAAGTTTCAAAAATCTAGACTTTGTTTACAATTTTTTGAAATATTTTCAAATTTGAAATTATTTCATTTTTTTTTTAATTTTGCAAAATTACAAAATTTGCTCTAAAATCTTCCAGATTCTTTTTGACAATTTTGGAAATCTTTTTCAATTTTCTCTTAAAATAAATTTTACAAAATAAAAATCGTTTGAAATTTTCCTAGGAACTTCAAGAAATTTTTTTTATTCTCATGAATACACGAATTTTGTCTAGAATTTAGTAATTCTGTAAAACTGCAAAATGTTGCTTTAAAGTGTTCTACATTCTGTTTCAAAATTTCAGGAAATCGTTTTAAATATTTTGAAATCTTTTTCATTTTACTCTTACATTTAATTTTTCAAAAGAAAAATCATTAAATATTTTACTTTGAATTTTAAGACCAATTTTTTATTCTCCTGAAACATTTCTAAAATTCTGTAAAAGCTTTTTTTATTTCAAAATCTTCATTTTGCATTTTTTGACTATTTTGTTTTCCTCCGTTCAAATAGAACTAATTTTATGAAAACTACTTTGAAAAATTGTAAATATAAGTGCCTATTAACTAAATACAACAAATTAGTCAAACTAGACATTCTCCTCATTTTTAATTACTTCCCTTAATCCCCCTCAGTTCCCCTACTTTCGCTCCCCTTATTTCTTCTCATTTATCCTGCTTCACCTATTTCCCCTACTTTCCCTCCCCTTATTTCTTCTGATTTCTCCTACTTCACATATTTCCCCTTTCCTTATATCCCCTAATTTCCGTCTCCTAATTTCCCCTCATTGCCCCTACTTTTCCCCTGCCATTTCCCTTCATTTACCCTTCCTTTACGTCCCTCACTTCCCCTACCATCCCTCCTCCATTTCCCATATTTTCCCCTTTTCCCTATCTACAGTTCGCACCTACCAATCTAAACAAAAACATGGACAGGCTCCAGCACTTAAATAATCTTGATTTTAATTAATTTTTATCAGTGGTGTAGTCGAGGCCTGGCGGACCCTGGTGCCAGGCCTTTCGAAGGCCTGGCGGCGAAGATCTGGCGGCAACAGGCCGCTTTCTTGTATATATTTATCGCAATGGATCGTATATTATATCATGATTCGGACATTTCTGACTACAGTGAATCATGTTTGTGGGATTTTCCCCAGTTCTAAATTTATTCTGCTGACCGAATTCATTTCAAATCACGCAGATAACAAAATCATTTGTCACACAAATATGTTGTTTTTTAAATGGAATAAGACGACACGTATCTTATCGATTTGTCGAATTTTTTTTTTCAAAGTTGCGAGTATTTGAATTTTGAAAATTGTGAAAGTCGGAAAATTCAAGAAAGTTTAAAAGTGACAAAATGGAGGCGGTTTTTCGGAAAATGTTCAAAATCAATTTATTCAAAATCCAACGGTTTTTTTTCTTTTGATTTTTTTCTAGATTCGTCCTTGTGTTAAGAATATATTTCATGATATTCTGTCTTTTTGCCAAAACCACACCAGATACGGAAAAATTAAAAAAAAAAAAATTGTTTCTCTGAAAAAGTTCTAGAGAAATGTCTCTCGACACTTTTTTCTATCTTGCTTTATTTTCGAGATTTTTTCGAAAATATTTATAAAATCCTTTAAGATTTCGTTTCAACTAATAATTGTATGGTGTCATGAAAAACAAAAAAGAACATAAATTAACAGTTTCATCAACTTTTCCATGAAACTTTTTCCTTTGAAGTGGGCATTTTTTTAAATAATCGATACTCTCAAATTTTTCTATTTTCATTCATTAGTTTTCCACCAAAACGTTGTAAAAATTGTTAAATTAAGTCGTTTTTGTTTTTCATCACAACGTAAATTTGTCAAAAATTTCTTTTTTTTTTCTATAAAAATGTAACTTTTTGTTGAAAATTGATTTTCTTGGTTAAAAAATGTTACTATTTTGTTGAAAATTCCTTCTTTTTTTGTTGACAATTTTTTAACTGAAAATTTAACTATTAGAATTTGTTGAAAATTGGTGTTTGTAATTAAAAATTGACCTTTTCAAGTAGAAAATTCATATATATCGTTGAAAAATCGTTTTTTGGTAGAAAATTAATCTTCTTGGTTGAAACTTCATCTTTTTTTTTTAAATGCAACTGTTTGGTTGAGAATAAATCTGCTTTGGTGAAGGATTCAACTATTTAGAAAAAAATTCATTTTTTTAGGTAAAGTTCATGATTTTAGTTGAAAATTCAACTATTTAATTATAAATTAACTTTTTTGTTGGAAATTCACATTTTCAAGTAGAAAATTCGTCTTTTTGGCTTGAATATTCAACAATTTGGTGAAAAATTAAACTACTTGATTGAAAATTAACTTTTTTGGGAAAAATCCATATTTTTTCTGGGAAATTCAACTACTTTGGTAGAAAATAAATATATTTGGTTAGAAAGACATTTTTTCAAAGATTCAACCCAAAAAGACGAATTTTCAACAAAACAGTTCATCTTTCAACCAATAAGTATGACCTTTTAAAAAAACAGTTGAACTTTCAACTAATAAGACTGACCTTTTAACAAAATTTTCAAATTTTCAATGAAATGATTGAATATTTAACAAAATAATAATATTTTTTAACCAAAAAAGATAAAATTGTAATAAAAAATACAATTATAGACTTTTCAACTAAGAAAGGTGAATTTTCAACCAAAAAGATGACAATTTTACATAAAAAGATTAATTTTCAACAAAATAGTGGAAGTTTTTATCCAAAAAGACGAATTTTCAAAAAAACAGTGGAATTTTCGACCAAATAGAATTTTTAACCAAAAAAGATGAATTTTTAACCCAAGAAAACGATTTTTCTACAAAAAAATTGTATTTTCAAGAAAAAAGTTAATTTTTGACCAAATTATTGAATTTTCAACCAAAAATATGAATTTTGAATCTAAAAGTTAATTTTCAACCATATAGTTGAATCTTCAACTAAATAGTTTAATTTTCTACCAAACTTTTTAATTTTAAGCTAAAAAGAAATAGTTGAATTTTCAACCCGAAAAGACGAATTTTGTTATAACATAGTTGAATTTTCAACCAAAATATTTGAATATTTAGCCCAAGAAAACGATTTTTCTACAAAACAATTACATTTTCATGAAAAAACTTAATTTTCAGTAAAAAAGGTAATTTTCAAGAAAATACTTCAATGTTCAACCAAATAATACTAATTTCAACCAAAAAAGGTACCAACAAGAAATAACTTTGAACCAGAAGTAATTGGATTTTCTTAAATTGTGTTCTAATAAATCAGTTTGCATTTAACCGAAAAACACGAGAAAAAGGGGTTTCCTGAAAAAGTTGAGAAAAGGTATTTTTTTAAAAAGGGGAAAAAAGGGGGATAGGGAAAAGACTGTGAATTCTGCGTCAAGTTTCCATTCGATTGCATTTCTCATGTTTCAATGAACGACCTAAATTTTTATAGTTTCAAAAATCATAAGACAAATAAAATATTTTTTCATATAAATTATTGAAATATCTTTAATTTATTTTTAAAAAACCGTCACTTCCCTTACTTCCTCACCCTTACTTCCCCATACTTCTCTTACATCCCCCTCATTTCCCCTCACTCTCCACCACTTCCCTTCCTTCCCCTCCCATCATTTCCAATTCTTTGAAAAAAGTACGACGGACGGACTTCTTTATCTTCTTTCCCTTCTCTTCACTTACCCTACTTCTCAACCCATCATTCTCCCTACTTACCCGTCTCTCATTTCACCACTTCTTCTACTTCCTCTATCCTCAATGGATTTCGATGTACTTTCATGTATTGGAGCCTATTAAGACGTTAACTAAGTCTTTCAACTCTCCCCCTCCCATAATTTCCCTCTTCTACTTTCCTACATTCCCCAACTTGCCCTCTCCTCTCCACACATCAAACTTCTCTTCCCCTGTCTTCCACAACTTCTTCCGCATCTACTTCCCCCTTTCACCACTTTCCCTACTTCCCCACACATTTATCCTTACTTCCCCCACCCTATAATTTCCCCTAACTTCCCCTAGTTCCTCAAACATGATTTCCCTCACTTACACTTCTCTTATATCCCCCATTCTCTTGCTTCCCCTCCCTTCATATCTCCTACTTCCCCGACCCTTATTTCCCCACCAATAATTTCCAATTCTTTGAAAAAAGTACGACGGACGGACTTCTTCCTCATCTTCTTTCCCTTAATTTCCTCTAAAAAAATATCTACCAATGGATTTCGATGTACTTTCCTATATTTGAGTCCCATCAAAAACGGTGATCCATGAGGGTGGCTTTCCTCTTATTAATTAATTACATATATAAGTAATTTATTAAATTTCTTTGTTATACTTACATGTGAGATGTGTGTAAAATTTCAGGAGGCAAACTATTTAAGCCACAATAGCTCATGTCAAGTTCTTCCAAAAGTGGAATATCGGATAATGCATTTTTTGTAGGTGTATCAATCATAGAAAATTGATTTCCTTTGAGACTTAGCACCCTTATATCTCTAGTGTGCTGGAAAATTCCTTGATCTAACGTGTGAAGAAGATTATGACTCAAATTCAAGACTTTGAGTGTTTTCAGAGGCTCGTAGCTTTCAGATGCCCAGTTTCCCTATTATAGAAAATTCCAATTTTATTGTTTATTAGTGTAATTGCCAAAAAGTTGACCACTTTCAGTCCTACTCATTTTCCACTCTTCCTTTAAATAATACAATTTTTCTAACAAAATTTCAATAAAATCCTTATATCTTCGCACAATTTAGTAAAGTTTCAAAATTTTGGATGACTTCGATTATAAATTATGAATAGTGCTCCGTTTTTGATCGGTTAAGGCCATGTGATGAGTGGTTCACGTGACCAGATCCCTACCTTACCGGCACTTTTTTATTTCCTGACTAATTTTCACACGAAGCGCTACATCGAGTTGAAAATTTGGGATATTAAATAAGAAGCACTAAGAAAGGTGGGTCTCGTCCTGAATTTTTATAATTATGGAAAAAAATTTTTTTGTAAATAATTTTTTTCTTTGCGTTTTTCATGATTATTAAAATTTAGGACCAGACCCACTTTTCTCAGTGCTTCTTAGTTATTATCCGAAATTTTCAACTCGATGTGGCTATTCGTGTGAAAATAAGTTAGGAAATAAAAAAAGTGTCGGTAAGGTAGGAATCCGGTCACGTGACCCACTCGTCACATGGCCTTAAACATTTAAACAATATTCAAACCAAAAGACATAATTTGAAACCAATTGAAGTCGGGCTTAAAATGTCTCCGGACAAAACTCTTTTTGTATGTATCCCCCCCCCCCCCATCACAAGAAAAATAAAAAATAAATAAATTTTTTTCAACTATATCGATAACAGGCTTCACAGCCAAAAATGCTCTAAAATTAGGAAAAATTATTTTATTAAAATATTTAAATAAACTTGAGGTGAATAAGATATTGAATTTAATTTAAAACGCTTTAAATTGCTAAGATATACAGTAAAAATGTTGCCCTTTCAATAAAATAGGTGAATTTCTAACCAAATAGTTCAATTTTCCACTAAAAAGATGAATTTTTAACAAAAAAAAGCAATTTTCTACGAAAAAAGGCAAATTTGCTATAAAATACATACATTTTTATGCAAAATGATTAATTTTCAGCCTGAAATCGAATATTTCAATTTCCAGATAAAAAACTAATTTTCAATTGAAAAAAAAGAACAAATTTTCAAGAAAATAATAAAATCCTCAACCAAATTCGATTAATTTCAATCAAACTGTTGCATTTTTAACCAAAAACAGATGAAATTTCGACCAAGGAGATGAATTTTCAAACAAAAAAAAAAGAAGAATTTTCAACTAACAAAGATAAATTTTCAATGAAAAATGTAATAGTGGATGTTTCGACAAAAAAAGAACGCATTTTCAATAAAATATTTAAATTTGTTACAAAAAGAGATCAATGTTCAACTAAAATGATGAATCATTAACAAAAAGATCAATTTTAAACCAAAAAGAAAGAAGGAATTTTCAACACAATATTCAAATTTTCAACAAAAGAGATGAATTTTCAATTAAAATGATGATTTTTCAACCACAAAAATTTAATTTTGAAGAAAGTATTTGAAAATTCAACCAAGTAGTTGAATTTTAAACTAAAAAAGAGAAATTTTTAACAAAAAAAGGAATAGTTGTAACTTCAAGCAAAAAAATTAATTTTGTAAAAAAAAAAGGAATTTTTAACAAAATACGTAATTTGTCAACAAACCAGTTGAATTTTCTACTAAAAAAGAGAAATTTTGAACCAAAAATGGAATACCTTTTTCAATCAAATAAATTAAATTTCAACGAAAGATGTCATAGTTGATATTCCTAAAAAAAATTTATTTGGGAGAAACTACAGTTAAATTTAATCATAATAGAAGAATTTTCAACTTAAATAAAAATAGTTAAATCCTCATCATTTTAGTTGAAAACTCATCTATTGTGTTGAAAATTTTTTTTTTTTTTAATTTAATTATTTTCTTCAAATATTATTACTATTTTGTTTGAAATTCAATAATTTTGTTAAAAATTTAATTATTTTGTTAAAAATTTTATTATTTTGTTAAAAATTTTATTATTTTGTGAAAAATTTAATTCTTTTGTGGAAAATTTAACTGTTTTGTTGAATGTTGAATATTTAGTTGAAAGTGGCACTTCTTTGTTAAAAATTATTTTTTAGGAATCAACTATTTTGTTAAAAATTCAAATATTATGTTTAAAATTTAAATTGTTTGTTGAACATTTGTCTTTTTGGATAGAATATTCGTCCTTCTGGATTTAAAATTCAACTGTCTTCCAAAAACATTCGTCTTTTTGGCTTAAAAATTCAACTATTTGGTAGAAAATACAATTGCTTTTGGTTAAAGTTGAATCTTTTTTGTTTGAAATTTCAAGCATTTGCTTGAAAATTCATCTTTGTTGATTAAAAATTTAACTATTTTCTTGAAAAAATAGCATATTTAATTGAAACTTTAACTATTTGGTTTAAAAATTTTTTTATTTCAACTATTTGGTTGAAATTTTTTGTTTATATGCCGAAAATTCAGCTTAGTGATTAAAAATTCAATTAATTTGTTGAGAGTTTAATTATTTTGTTGAAAATTCAACAATTTTGTTAAGAAGTAATCTTCTTTTTAGAAAATTCTACTGATTTGTTGAAAATTCATCTTTTTGGATTGAAAATTATTCTTTTTTGTTGAAAATTCAACTATTTCGTAGAAAATACAATTGCTTTTGGTTGAAAATTCATCTTTCTTAATTAAAAATGTAACTATTTCCTTGAAAAATTATCCCATTTGTTTGAAAGTTTAACTATTTGGTTTATCATTTTTTTCTTTGCAAATTAAACTATTTGGTTGAAAATGTTTCTTTATATGTCGAAAATTCAACTATTTTGTTAAAAAGTAATCTTTTTTTGAAAATTCAACTGATTTGTTGAAAATTCATCTTTTTGGATTGAAAATTAATCTTTTTTGGATTGAGAATTAATCTTTTTCGATTGAAAATTCATCTTTGTTGATTAAAAATTCTACTATTTTCTTGAACAATCATCCCATTTCCTTGAAAGTTCAATTATTATTATTTATTTTTATTTTACAATTCTACTATATCACTGAAAATTTTTCTTCATATTCCGAAAATTCAACTGAGTGATTAAAAATTTAATTATTTTGTTGAACGTTTAATTATTTTGTTAAAAATTCGACTAATTTTTTAGAAAGTCATCTTTTTTGTTGAAAAATGCAACTGCTTTTTTGAAAATTCGTCTTTGTGGATTGAAAATTATTTTTTTTTTGGTTGAAAATTCAACTATTTTGTAGAAAATACAATTGCTTTGGTTTGAAAATTCATCATTGTTGATTGAAAATTTAACTATTTGCTTGAAAAATTATCCCATTTGTTTGAAAGTTTAACTTTATAAACTTTTTTTTGAAAATTCATCTATTTGGTTGCAAATTTTTCTTTTTATGTCGAAAATTCAACTCAGTGATTAAAAACTCAATTATTTCGTTGAAAATTTGATTATTTTGTTGAAAATTGAAGTATTTTGGTAAAAAATAATCTTTTTTCCGAAAATTTAACTGATTTATTGACAATTCATCTCTTTGGATTAAAAATTAATCTTTTTGGATTGAAAATTAATCTTTTTTGGTTGAAAATTCAAGTTTTTGCTAGAAAATACAATTGCTTTTGGTTCAACTTCAATCTTTTTTGTTTAAAAATTCGAACATTCGGCTGAAAATTCATTTTTGTTGAATAAAATTTCTACTATTTTCTTGAACAATCATCCCATTTACTTGAAAGTTTATCTATTTGTGTGATATATTTTTTTAATTCTACTATATGGCTCAAAATTTTTCTATATATGCCGAAAATTAAATTGAGTGATTAAAAAATTAATTATTTTGTCAAAAGAATTATTTTGTTAAAAATTCGACTAATTTTTTAGAAAATCATCTTTTTTGTTGGAAAATTCAACTGTTTTTTTTTTAAATTCGACTTTTCGGATTGAAAATTATTCTTTTTTGGTTGAAAATTCAACTATTTTGTTAAAAATACAATTTCTTTTGGTTGAATTCATTTTTTTTATTAAAAGTTTAACAATTTTCTTGAAAAATTATCCCATTTGTTCGAAAGTTATTTGGCTTATATATTTTTTGAAAATTCAATTTTTTTTCTTGAAAATTTGTCTTTTTTTGGTAGAAAATTAACCTTTTTGGTTGAAAATTCAACTATTAGTTAGAAAATTCTATTAAAAATTAAAATATTTGGTCGAAAATTCATGTATTTTGTTATCAATTATTCTGTTTTGGTAGAAAATTAATCTTTTTGGTCGAAATTTCATTTCTTTGGTTTAAAATTAGTTGTTTTTTTTATTAAAAATTATTTTTTTTAATCAAAAATGTAAATATTCTATTTTTCATCCAAATTTTTTTTTTACAGACATTTAATCTTTTTGGTTGAAAATTTAAGTTTTCGTTGACAATTCATTTTATTTGGTTACAAACTTATTTCTATAACCTAAAATCAAGGTAGAAAATCAAACCATTCTATTTTTTCTTGAAAATTGATCTATTATGTTGAAAATTTGTCTTTTTTTTGTTGAAAATTCCATTAAGAATAAGTATATTTGGTTGAAAATTTGTATATTTTGTTAAAATTATTTTTTTTTTTAGAAAATTAATCTTTTTGGTCGAAATTTCATTTCTTTGGTTGAATTTTTTTTTTTAATGAAAATTAATTTTTTTGGATTAAAAATGTAAATATTCTATTTTTCGAAATTTTTTTTTACAGACATTTAATCTTTTTGGTTGAAAATTCATTTTTTTTTTGAAACTCTAACTATTTGGTTGAAAAATTATTTTATTTGGTTAAAAACTTATTTCTTTAGCTTCAAATTAAAGTATTTGATTTTTTATTGAATATTTATCTTTTTTAGTTGAAAATTCATCTATTTTGTTGAAAATTTGTCTTTTCTTGGTAGAAAATTTATCTTCTGGTTTGAAAATTTAACTATTTGGTTAAAAAATATTGTTATTGAAGATGCACTATTTTAGTTAAAAGTTCATTTCTTTAGTTAAAAATTTAACAAATTTTTTCGAGAATTATTTTGTTTTTTTGTTGATAATGATTTTTTTTACTAAAAATATAGCTATTTTATTGTTGCTAGAAAATTAATCTTTTTTAGTCGAAAATTCAATTATTTTGGTAAAAAATGCACACTTTTTAGTTGTAAATTCAACATTTTTGCAAAAGTTTCGTTGAAAATTTAACTGTTTCGTTAAAAATTCCCTTTTTCTTGGTTGTAAATAAATTATTTTATCTGAAAATGTAATATTAACATTTTACATTAATAAATCTTAAGTTTTTGTCCTGTGACGAAGAAGGAGAGTGGTGGAAAAAGTGGTCAAAATTGCGTGACGTATTTTTTGAAAAAAATTGGCCCCCAATGAAAAAGTTCAATCTCAGTAATTTTTTAATAAAAATAATTTTTAATCAAATCATTAAATAAGAGGTTGGATCGATAGAATATGATTCATCGTAAATCTGAAAGATAACACGAAACTTCCAGAAGATTTAGATTTTGCTAGTATTTATCGTTTAAATATTAATTTCTACGCACTCTCTAAGGTTACGCCTAATTTCTATTCTTTTTTTTTTTAATCTAATTCTCAATTTGTAATTATTAATTTTTAATTATTAATACAACTTTACCTCGAAAACATGCGGACGCAGAATTTTCGATTTGAGTTCGTTATTACTCAAATCCACTTCGACAAGATCGGTTATATTTATAAAAACTTTGTTATCAATTTTTTGAATTTTATTCCCGGTGAAAATCAGTTTTTTAATTGATAATGCTGGAAATGGTGTCAGATGAATCAAAGGTGTGTTTTCGAAAGAAACGACCTCCCATGTTTTATTAGGCCACTCGTAGTCTTTGATAGCCTTGGCAGAATCCCAAGTTTTACATTTGATAGCATTTTCTAATAAAAAATAAAAATTATTTTTTAAATTCAATATTTATTAATTCAAATATAAAAAGACGTAACATAATAATGTAAACAATTACGCACCTGTGCAATTACACTTGTCACATACATTCGTCAGAGGAACTTTCACAGGTGGAACTGTCGTTGAAATCGAATTATTTTTGTCAATCGGTTTTGTTTCCTTTACACTTACTATTTTTGGGGTTTCTTTTTTTTTCGTATCCTCACACCACGAATGATGAGCAATTAAAAATAGAATTAGAATAATTTTTGAAAAATACATTTTTATTCTAGGCGCGTCCACGTTACACTGAAGCTCCCGGCGTAGAGAATCAGGTTCCTAATCTAGACGTTCTCTGATAACGAGACTTGATGATAAGATACCATTTTCACCTGAATGTTATTCATTGCTCGCTGCATGAGAAACTTTCCGATTTCAGAGATATGTAGAATTTAAATTACTTTAAATTGTAATACAAAATATTTTTTAAATTCTCAACAGAAATGGTATTAAGATTTGTGTAAAATTTGACCCCCCCCCCCCCCGCGTTTTTGTCAAATTGTCGAATGTCTGTCTGTATGTGTGTGTGTCTGTAGATTTTTAGTCTGCTAGCACGATCACTTTCGAAAGAATTAATCTATTAAATTGGCCTTTGGTCTACGCCTAAAGTGTCCTAAACTCAAGTTCAAGTTCGTTAGCGAGCCATTTTGGATAAAAATTCAAAAAGTGAGAGCATTTTCAAAATTTTGGAGACCACTTTTTTTAGGATTTGAAAATTCTATACAAGGCTATTCGCAGTACTCAAGAAGACGAAAAATGTATCCCAATGACTTTTTTTGATAAAAAACAAATTACTAGAGTTATAGCACAGTATAATAATATAGTAATATATATATATATATATAGTAATATAATATATATATATATATATAGTAATATAGTAATATAGTAGTGTCACGCCTACCCTGAAAGGGAAATGGCTTAATGGTATACAAAGCATTTACAAAATTCAAAAAAACAAACGAAAAGGAAAATTTTAAGCCAAACAACGCATGATATAAAAAAAAAGTTAGGAAAAGAAAAATGTTGCTTTTCAAAAGCTTAACAAGATTATCATAAAAACTTTTTGAATTTTTGTGAAAAATCGAAAATTTAAATTTTGATCGTACAAAAAAAATGAAAAATTTCATTTTGCGGCCAAACTAGGCAAGATAAAAAAAATGAAATAACAAAAACTGTGCATCCAAAAAAGATCTATAAATTTGTTATTAATCACTTTTTGATATGACGCGTAGTTTTTGTTTTATTCGTGAAAAAACAACATTAATAATAAAAGAAATTAAATTTTTGAACAAACGACACAAGCTACGAAAAGAAATAATTATATAAAAGTAGTTCGTCCAAAAAAGAGCTAAAAATTTTATTTTGATAATTTTCGATAGGACGCGTAGTTTTTGTTTTATTCGTAAAAAAACAACATAAATAAAAAAATTAAATTTTTGAACAAACGACACAAGCTACGAAAAGAAATAATTAGACAAAAGTGGTTCATCCAAAAAAGAGCTAAAATTTTTTTTCAATCATTTTTTGATAGGATGCGTAGTTTTTGTTTTATTCGTAAAAAACAACATTAAAAATAAACTAATGAAATTTTTGGACAAACGACACAAGCTATGAAAAAAATGAATAGACAAAGTTGCTCATCTAAAAAAGAGCTACCAAAAAATATTTTCTATTCAAAGAAGGATGACTTCTACCATAAAAGTGAATTTTCTATTAAAAAGACAAATTTTCAACAACTCAGTTGAATTTTCAAAAAAAAATGATGACTTTAACAAAATAGTTAAATTTCCCAAAATAATTAGATTTTTAACAAAATAGTTAAATTTCTAACCAAATAGTTGAATTTCCAGCATACAAAGATGCATTTTCAATCAAATGATCGAATTTTTAAACAAAAAAGATTACAAATTTTTAGTTTTTATATATTATTATTATTATATGTTAATTATTAATTTATATATATATATATATATATATATGATTCGAATTTTGACTATTTTTTTTTAATTTTATAGAATTAAAAAAGTTGCCTTAAAATCTGCAAGATAATTTTTTGCCAATTTTGAAAATCCTTTGAAATATTTTCGTCAAGTTAATTTTTCAAAATGAAAATCAATTTTAAATTTTTTCGGGTATCTTAAGAAAATTTTGTTATTATCTTGAAACCTTTCAAAATCTTTAAAGAACTTCAAAATCTTATTTTGAAATCTTCAAAAGTTTACATTTTGTTTAGAGTTTTTTATATCTTTTCAAATTGTTCATTATTGTTGAAATATTTTGAAAACATTTAAATATCTTTTTAAATGATTCAATTTTTTTTCTAAAATTTTGAGAAAACTCTACAAAATTAAAATAATTAAAAATAATAAACATAATTGAATTCCCATAATACAAAGATGCATTATCAATCAAATAGTTCAATTTTCAAACAAAAAATACTAAAATTCCATCAATTATATGAATTTTCAACAAAAGAGTACAATTTTAAAGCAAAAAAGTAGAAGTTTTCGACAACAGTGGATTTTTAAATCGGAAAATATGAATTTTAATAAAAAAGATAATTTTCAAATAAGAAAGATGAATAGCTAAAAAGACGACTTTTTAACAAAATATATGAATTTTCTACTAAATAGTTAAATTTTCCACTAAAAAGTTGAATTCTCAACAAACAAGATTAATTCTCAAAAAACAAGAATAGTTAAATTTAGAGATAAAAAAATATTTCTAACAAAAAAAAATGGATTTTCAACAAAGTTGGTAAATTTTTAACTCAAAAGATCAATTTTCAACCAATAAGATTTTCACCAAGTTTGACCAAAAAATTTACTTTACCAAACAGGACGACTTTTGAACAAAATACATGAATATTCAACCAAAAAGTTGAACTTCCAACTAAAAACGATAAATTTTTAACGAAAAAGTTAAATTTTTAACTGAAAAAGATAAATTTTCAACCAAAAATGGAATAGATAAACTTACAGACAGAAAAAAATTTCAATAACAAAATAATTTTGAACAAAAAAATGAATTTTCAAAAAATTTATTAAATTTTTTACTCAAAAAATGTAGTTTCAACCAATAAGATTAATATTCTACCAAAAAGGACGAATTTTGAAAAAAATACATGAATTTTCAACAAAGTTATTTAATTTTAAAGCCAAAAAGACGAATTACAAGAGAGGTCTTATATTATTTTTGGGTTTCGTTCTAGAATGCTTCAGAAACAATTTCCAAGAAAAATTAAAATCATTCTTAGTGCCGTTTTTTATTTT
>CAKNYM010052851.1:589384-646883 GCA_932195095.1 Andricus curvator
AAAATAAAAAACGGCACTAAGAATGATTTTAATTTTTCTTGGAAATTTTTTCTGAAACATTCTAGAACGAGACCCAAAAATAATATAAGACCTCTCTTGTCACCCCCATCTAAAGTTCGTTCAGGCACAGCGCGAAGTAGAACTTTCAACCCAAAAATATGATTTTTCATTCAAAAAGTTTAATTTTCAACTAAATAGTTCAATTTTCTACCAACATTTTCAATCAAAAATGGAATAGATAAATTTACAGATAAAAAAAATAATGTCTAACAAAAAAATGAATTTTCAACAAATTTGTTAAATTTTTAACTCAAAAGATAAATTTTCAACTAATAAGATTATGATTCTAACAAAAAGAACGAATTTTGAAGAAAATACATGAGGTTTAAACAAGATTATTTAATTTTAAAGCCAAAAAGGCAAATTATCTATAAAAAGTTGAATTTTCAACCCAAAAATATGATTTTTCAATTAAGAAGTTCAATTTCCAACCGAATAGTTTAATTTTCTACTAAATTATGGAGTTTTCTACAAAACAGTAAAATTTTTGACATCAAACTTCATTTAAAAGTGAATAATGGAATTTTCAACTATAGTTATGAATCCTTAAAAAAAAAAAATAATTTTTTCACAATGTGATTCTACCAAGAAGATTACATTTCTACCAAGAAAGACGAGTTTTCAACCAAAAAGTTGAACTTTCAACTAAAAAAGATACATTTTTAACCAAAAAGTTAAATTTTTAACTGAAAAAGATCAATTTTCAACCGAAAACGGAATAGTTTAATTGCCAATTTAAAAAATTTGTTTTCAACCAAACATGAAACGAATTTTCATCAAAATAATTAAATTTTCAACATAAGATATAAACCTTCAACTAAAAAAAAAAAGTAGTTGAATTTTTGATAAAAAAAAAGATGACTTTTTAACAATATAGTTGCATTTTCAACAAAATAATTGAATTTTCAACCAAATAATAGAATTTTTAACTAAACGAGATAATGTCTGAACCAAAATATAATAGTTTAGGGGAGAGTGGGGCTA
Source organism: Andricus curvator (assembly GCA_932195095.1). NCBI lineage: Eukaryota > Metazoa > Arthropoda > Insecta > Hymenoptera > Cynipidae > Andricus > Andricus curvator. Next base: position 590,429 of record CAKNYM010052851.1, read on the forward strand.
AGCCGTAAATTTTTCTTTCAATTCGTTTCTTAATTGATTAAAAATTTGTTTCAAAAACGTAATAGGTATTGTTTGATCGAGAATTCAATTGGCTACAAAATGTTGCTTTTGATTTTAAAGTGCGATGCTTGGTTTATCAATTATTATAAAAAAAATTGAGGTGATGGAAAATCTGTTGAGCGAAAAATCGTGGGGCTAATAAGTCGACATTTGACTATAATGTTTGAAGAAAGAAGAGGACACATTTTTTTAGTGTTTATTATTGTAACCAACCAAATTCTCGATCCAGCAATACCTAATTCGTTGTCAAACATTTTTTTTACATTCTCATCCTACAATCAGAAGGTATTAGTTTATATGTAGAATTTGACCTTGATTATGGTTGACAATGATACACAATCAAAAAACAAAATTCCACAAGCGCCTAAAACAACTTTTCACCTGCGAAAACATGCTTTATATTATAAAATGTGCCATGTCATGCATAATACCGATTTTTTTTGTTACTTTTCAGATGAAAAGAGCATCCCAGACTATGAAAAAAAAATTTTTTGACATTGTTTTTACACAAAATTGTTCTAATTGATGTTGTATTACAATATTAGCTTGAGTTGTAAAAACATCCTCTAGAGTATGGTAATTCAGAAAATCTACCCCTAGAATTCTTCGCAATATGACATATAGTTTAAGATTTTGAACTTTGTTGCTGCAAACATCTTGTTTTTATATTTAATTCTATTAAGAATCATCAGTGATATTCGAAACAACCCCTAAATTATGTGTTATCCACCCCTTTAATAATAGCAATGAATAAGAAATATATTTAATAATGTGACATTTCTGTGAGTGATGAATTAAAATATTTCGTTTTCGCAATCAATTATAATATAACTGATTTTTTGTTAACGATGACACTTGTTCTTATATTAATAAACCCTTGTTATGTAAAAACTACCCCTCAAAAACTTTTTATGTTTTGTTTAGCAAGCAATTTTCATGGCGATACATAATTTATAACAGAACTGTTTGAAGAATTTTTATTTATGGTCAGGCACGTACATATTTTCATTGAAAATTGCACACACATATACATACCCTTACACATATCATCCCTTCAACCCTTATTGCTTAAGGCCTTAAGGCTTTCGACTCACAATCTATCTTCGTCTACCCCGGTCACTCCATGAATCTAATAATAACACAGAATTTTCTCCTATCAAAATTTCTTGTTTGCAGAGTTTTTAAATTTTATTGAGTTTCAATTTTTTTGTACATACCTGGATGTCAAAAAAGTCTTCTCAATTTTTTTCGGATTTTAATCTATCATTTTCTGAGAGATAATTCCTATTTAATTTACCATTGTTTTCGAAATTTTTGTTTAACACGTTTGCAAATAGAAGGAGAATTATTTCAGCTACATGAAAACTTTTTAGTGAGAAAAATGTATCAGAAAAAAAATCCCCAAGACCCCGGAATTGAAATTGGCAATACAGCGAATTTTTTAAATTTTGATTTTGGTATTTTGTGAACTTCTCTTCATAACATGTAGCTGAAACATTTTTGTGCGCATGTGCGGGTTTTTAAACATAGAAATACTCTAGAAACAAAATCCAGAAGACCCAGTAATTGAAATTGGCAATAGAGCGAATTTCTAAAATTTTGATTTTTGTATTTTATGAACTTAGCTTTATAACATGCACTTGAAACAGTTTTGTGAACATGTCTGGGTTTTTAAACATAGAAATACACTAGAAAAAAATCCACAAGACCCAGGAATCGAAATTAGCAATACAGCGAATTTAAAAATTTTTGATTTTGGTATTTTATGAACTTATCTTTATAACTTGTAGTTTAAACATTTTTCTGAGCATGTGTGGGTTTTTTAAACATAGAAATACGCTAGAAAAAAAATCGACAAGACCCATGAATTCCTCGAATTACATGAATTCCGCGAATTCCATTAATTTCGTTAATTCAGTGAATTTCGTAAATTCAATGAATTCCTTCAATTCCATGAATTACTTGGACGGCACGACCTTCTTGAACACCTTGAATTCCATAAATTCCGTGATTTTCCCGAATTCGATCAATTCCGTGAATTCCTTGAATTCCATAAATTCCGTCAATTCCTTGAATTCCATATACTTCGTGAATTCCGTAAATTCCATGATTTCAGTTAATTTCATGAATTCCCTGAATTCCACGAATTCCATAAATTCCACGAATTCCATGAATTCCGTGATTTCTGCGAATTTCATGTATGTATGTATGTATGTATACCATTAAGCCATTTCCCTTTCAGGGTAGGCGTGACACTACCCGATTCGGGTAGTGTTTCTAGGTGGATAGTTTTTCTTGTAGTTATAAATAACTACAAGTTTGGGCTCACCACACCCATAATATGCCAACAGCACACAGTATTCTCTCGAATGGTCACCCATCCAAGTACTAACCGCGCCCAACGCTGCTTAACTTCAGTGATCTGACGAGAACTGGTTTTTTCAGCGAATTCCGTGGATTCCATGAATTCCATAAATTTCGTGAATTCCATGAACTCCTTGAATTCCATAAATTTAGTTAATTCCTTAAGTTTCATGAATTCCGTGAATTTCATGAATACCAAAAATTCCGTGAATTCCATGAATTCCATAAATTTCGTGAATTCCATAAATTCCGTGAATTCCTTAAGTTTCATAAATTCCGTGAATTCCATGAATTCCATAAATTTCATGAATTCCGTGAATTCCATAAATTTAGTTAATTCCGCGAATTCTATGAATTCCGTGAATTCCATAAATTTCGTGAATTCCTTGAATTCCGTGAATTCCATTAATTCCGCGAATTCCATTAATTCCGCGAACTCCATGATTTCCATAAATTCCGTGAATTCCTTGTGCACAATTTTCGATTTATAAACGCTACAATACATGAATTGGAATGTTCGACGGTGCTTCACGATTTACAGCACTTACAATACATGTATTGCAATTTCGGCATTGCAATACCGTGTTTGCAATTTTACCTTACGCTTGTATTGTAGAAGTGTTGGAGAATTCCAAACATTTTTAACAGTGTAGCAACGCTGAATAAGGCACTGTTTAATGCCAGTAATATGTTTTCTATTACTTTGACTTCTTTTATCATTTAAATTTAGCACCCTTTCCAATTTGAAGCGATCCACTTTCCCGCGAAATTAAAACAATGTAATTATAATTAATAAAGATAGAAAATACGATTTTTAAAATCCTAATTCAAAATGCTCACTAAATTCTCAAAGCACATAAAGGTCGAGCATATTCTCATGCTTGTGAGAATTTCTCTGAGCTCGAACACTAGTCCTTGCCATCTTCGTAATTGTCGCTCTGAATGAAGCTTCTTAAACCTTTGATGAAGGGTTGTAAAAGATAAACGTTTCTTTTTTCCAGAATTCCAAAAGTTAACAGCTTCTTTTTTATCTTCGAAATTTACTCTCTCCTCCTGATATAAACAACCAGGTACTTCACCATAATCGTTTTCTTCTTCTTGTTCATCTTCAATCGGTTGTATGTAATATTCTCCGTCTAATTTCCTCTATTACATCGTACCTCCTCAGGTGTTATTTTTGAAGGCTGGATACCGAGTTTTTCCGCATTGAACGTTATTGTCAACAACGATATTATACTTAACGAATTGATTATCATTTAAAGTAGTTGTAGTTTACACAATAGAAAACAAGCAAATTTGTAACTGAACAAATATTCTTTTCTTTCGGCTTATATACATGCCTGCGTATCTACACAAATCGTGATAAATTTAATAATCTGATATATGCGCATTTATTATTACAAATGCAGAAATGATATAATGCCTTTATCATATCATACATCCAGTTTGTGAACAGGCAATATATATTTATTTTTTTCATTTATTTTTGGTACATTTATTTTTTTTCGTAGAAGATAGAATGTGAGTCGAAAGCAGTAAGGGTTGAAGGAACGATATGAGTGAGGGTATGTATATGTTAAGGGTATTTGTATGTGTGTGCAATTTTCAATGGAAGTATGTACGTGTCTGACCATAAATAAAAATTCTTCAAACAGTTCTGTTATATATATCATCATTAAAATTGCTTGCTAAACAAAACATAAAAAGTTTTTGAGGGGTAGTTTTTACATAAAAACGGCTTATTAATATAAGAACAAGTGTCATCGTTAAGAAAAAATCAGTTATATTATAATTGATTGTCCAAACGAAATATTTTTATCCATTAATCACAGAAATGTTACATTGTCCAATATATTTCTTATTCATTGATAATATTAGAGGGGTAGATGACACATAATTGAGGGGTTTTTTCGAATATCACTGATGATTATTAATAGAATTAAATATAAAAACAAGATATTTGCATTAACAAAGTCCAAAATCTTAAACTATATGCCATATGACGTAGCATTCTAGGGGTAGATTTTCTGAATTTTGATACACTAGAGGGTACGTGTTTTTACAACTCAAGCTAATATTGTAATACTGCATAAATTCGAACAATGTTGTGTAAAAATCATTAAAAAAAAACAATTTTACCTCTTAAAACAGTAATAAACTCAAAAATATAGAAGGGGTGATTTCAAACCCTAAATGTGAACGATTGCCAAAATTTTTTTTTCATAGCCTGGGATCTTCTTTTCACCTGCAAAGTAACAAAAAAATCGACGCCGGACACCAACCTAACCCCCTTGTTAGGCCCACTCTCCCCTACTCGGCTTTTCAATAAAAAAAATGAACTTTTACCCAAAAATATAGTTGGGTTTTCTTATTGGATTTAGGTTCTAAATTTTATTTATTTTATAAATGAAGGCATTTAATGTTACGATTTTTAAATTCGCGAATGGTGGCCTTTATCTTTGTGAAATTATTATCGGGTCGATTTCTAAATCTTTTGATATGGTCATTCCGTGGAAAAACGGTGACACAGTAAAATGATGATACGGAATGAAATCAAATGAGTCATTAAAATAGGAATTCTTCTGTAAATTGTACGTTTAACTAGAACATTGTGCGTGCTACACGGAATAAAGTAGATAGTTAGATTTACTTTTATGTATTGTTAACTTGAAGTTTACTTGTTCGCATTGTACAAGAAACAATTCAAATAGTTTTTGATACTGAATGAGATAGTGATCTCAAAATATACAAAACCTAAAATCAGCATTACTACTTCAAATTGTAAAAAGAAAGATTACTAGAACAAGTAGCTTCAATAACTATTTGAAATGGTACATTTGAACATGTAAACTGTATGCATAACTAATTTTCATAGTAAAGCAAAGAATTGTGAGTTTGACTTTTGCAAGTGAGTTCGATCTCCTTTTTCGCATTGCAATAAGCACTGCGCGAGATTGTTAGCCTTACTATTTGAAATTGTAAGTAAGTTCAGTGGCACAACTAGAAACGTTTAGGCCCCCTCCGCAAAATTTTTTAGGCGGTCCGTTTTAAATTAAAAAAGAAGGACGACTTATAACTTGCTTATCAGTAAAACAACTATTTTACAAAAAAAATTTAAAAAAATATATATATATATACAGGGTGTAAAACAACAGATTTTCGCTTTTCAATCTATAAGACAGACCGCGCACTGACATTTTACAAAATGAAATAAATTATCGGAAACTATTTTATAATGTTTTCTCTTTTATCATAATATTAGTTGAGATAATCATTATAAATGAACATAGTGAATAACTCTACTTTATACTTCAATACTGTTTTTTGTTTTGTACAACATTTTCAGAATTTAAAAATATTCTGAAGAATTATATATAAAAAAAATACTTTTTTTTTACATTATTTCTAGTATGAAATTAGCTGCTTATGATATTTTTAATTTCTTATAACACTAAAAATGATTAGGATCGTACTTGATGAAGCCACCTAGGTTCACCCAGATAACAATGCGTGCGACGCATGTCACCCGCATTTCGTGATTCTCATGCAATGCGTGCGAGAACGCGTGCATCTCGCCAGCAATATATGATGGTCACTTAGCTGCGAGCGTTATGAGTCGCATTTCGCTAGCACGGAACATGAGCACATGCTGCGAGCTTTATCAGTCGCATTTCGTGATCATGAAGATTTTTCAACTTGTTTTTAAATTACATACATTGGTATAAATTAAAAAATTTCAATAATTCTAATCGCAAATAAATTTCAAGTGAAATTTATTTTTTCTTTGCACTTTTAATTTGTAATATTTATGAAGAATGATCGAATAATATTAAAAATGATATTCAGTTAAAAATTTAATTTATGTTCACATAAATTTTAATTTCCGACCGCTCGTCAGGTTTGTTTTCCTTCTACACGACAGTCTACTGTTCACACACGCTATCAACTTGATGACACCTGACCATCATTGGATTTTGTAAAAGTCAGTAAAAGTGTTTTCAGCATCTTTTGGCATCTATCGAAGAATTTTACTATCGTGTTTTATCGTGTTTTATATCCGGCATTCCGAAAATTAATAGACTTGTGGTAAGTACAATCGAAAACATAGTAAATATAAACCTATAACCAGTAAGTATAAAACCTAACCTATCTTTTTTATGGTAAAGCAAAATAATTTACTATACGTTCAACTGTTTCTAAACCTCTTAATTAATTCGCTATGGTTTAGATCAATTTTTAATCATAAAAAATTTTATGAATTTTTAAACCTAAAACAATATACTCTTTCTAATGATAGAAAAATCTTTAGCAACTGATTGGGAAAAGTGCAAATTCGATGTCAAATTCAAACTTTATTTGATTGAATGTCACAAATTAAAATATAAAAATATTAATATTACATAATTTATTATTTTTAGAGCATAACTAATCACGACGTGCGAGCGATATGGGTCGCACGCGTGACGCGCACGACAGGCGAGCGATGTGCGTCTCAATTGATGACACATATGTCTGCGTTGGTGAGTGCATCTGGTGCGTGTTGATCGGCACGACGTGCGTGCATAATGCGTCGCATATTGCTCGCATTTTGTTATCTGGGGCAAATATTATATTATTTGGAAGAATTTTTTTTAGTAGAATAATACATTGTTTTCGACATATCATTTTTTGAAACAATAATTTTAAATAAAATTTTAGTTTTAATTAATTTACTGTGATATCGCGATCTTTAATAGGGGAGCGGCGGCAAATGCGGCGCCGGCTAATGTGGCGCGTTCGAGTTTTTGAATATTAACGCACTTTCTGCTTGTGGAGATAGTTTTATTACATGTATATATGTTTTCAACCTTACATTATTTAAAAATTGTGATAATTAAATTAATTGCCTGATTTTTATGACGAAAAGTTAGTTTTGGTTCTTTCGCTTGTATTGTCAGAGTAGCTTAAAACAAGTAAAAAATTACAGAAGTTTCGTGTAAACTTATACAAAATTTTGGAAATATACTGTTCCGAGTTTCTTGAATGCTTTAAAGTTTAAAATTTTGAGTAAAAATAATAAACTTTTATGTAAAAAATCCTTATTAAATACTATTCACATGCGACTAATATGGCGCATTCAGGACTAAAATCGGCAGGTAACTTGGCGCACAAGTTTGTGGTTTGTTTTGATCCGAGAATTTTGTAGTAACAAAGTGCCGGTTTTAGTTAGAAGGTAAGAAATATTTACTCAAAGTAATAATATTTCGTTTCTAATTTGTATAAAAAAGTTTTATTCCAATAATTATCGTGTATTTTAGAGTTATTTTCGAAAATTGTATTTTGAACTCGTTTTACCAGTTTTCGAGCAGGTTTGTTCTGACAGATTAAATATTTAGAAGGTTTAGAGTAATGATATTATTTGAATGCTGAATCATTATAACTGTTTTGGAAAATAATAAAATTTACTTATTGTTAATATAATTTTGATTTATTGTTTATAAAACGTCTGTAAGCTTATCTTAAAATACAAAATTTGTAGCACTCCTCAAATTATTGTGAGACAATCTACACTGTTAAAAAAATATTTTTTCTTCAAATTTCGGCAGACATAATCCCTCAAATATGTTAATAATATTAAATGTAAATATATTTATCTTATTTTTATTAAATTTTACTAATTTTTCTTCATAATTTGTTTTTTATTCAATAATTATGAATGGAAATCGAAACGCGCCACATTATCAAACAAGTTAGGACAACTTGGCGCAGATGCACTTTTTGGAAAACACATTAATTAATTGTTGTAATGAACTTCAATTAAATTATCTCCATGCATACAGCATTGGTAAGATATTAGCCTAAACAAAATATATTTTATTACAATATTTTACTTTATATTTGAATTTTAATCGTGCATTTTCCTTTATGTGTGCCGCATTCGCCGCCGCTCCCCTATTACAGGGATCGCAGCGTAAAAGGAGCTCAAAAAAGGGGAAATAGGGTGGTTTTCTCACGAAAAAGGGGAAAATAGGGGAAAGATTAAACATTTATTTCCATATGTCGAAAAGAACAAACAAACCTTTTCGTAAGAAATGTTACATTTTTAAATAATTTTTTATGATTTTTCAATGATTTCTGCCATTAAAGATTTATTTTTCAAAATTGGATATACTTATAGATCGTTGGAAATCTATTCAGAGTGATATAAAAAAGCCCGGGAAAAAATAAAAATAGTTAAATACACAATTTCGATATGTTTAACATCGTTCTCATAAATGTTTCTTTCCAAGATTTGTCATTTCATCCTTGCTATAATTAATACTTTCAATCTAAATTTAAAACTAAACTCTTCACTGGAGCGAAGCCCGTGTGGAAATGCAAATGGGGGGCTGGTCGGGTACCCGAACAGTTGGCCCCACTTTAAGTCGGGGGCTAGTCGGGACAACTGGTCGGGTACCCGACCAGTTCGTCACGGTGAATTAGTCGGGGGCTGGTCGGATGACCCGACTTATCCCAGTCGGGGTCTAGTCGGGTACTACCCACGTGAGAACACACCACTGGCGCAGTACCACTATTGCTATCCTCTAAAGATATAACAAAAAAGGTATTTAAAAAATAAATAATAATTGACTGCGAGTATTCTGTCTATGAATGTTAATTGTCCTGCTTAGAATGAATACATATATTACATTTTTAAACATTATATTACAAATAAAATTTCTAACGATACGGGGTTTCGAACCTACATCTACACCTGAATCTGTCGCCTAGCAGTCGGTAGTCTTAACCATTGCGCTAAACCTACGAGTTGAAACTCGATGAAAAAGCCATCTTCATAAGGTAGAGCTCAAAAAAGTAATAACAACAATTTTTTAAATCTTTTTTCTAATTAATTTTTTTATTATTATACGACATCATAATATAGACGTAAAATAAATAATCTGTTAACAGGAATATGAATAAAATAATTTTTAAATAAATAATTTAAATCGATTACAATTTTTCTTCGTGTAATATTTTGTTTTTTCGCGTTTTAGACTATTTTAAAACTTTTGATATAAAGACATAAAATGTCATTTTTAATGAGCATTTAAAATTTGTATCCACGGAACTTAGAAATTTTATCGCGTATTGCGACAATTTTTTAATACACAAATTTTTTTAAACTTTCCTATAATGTTTTGCTTTTTAGGCGTTTTAGACTATTTTACGACGACTAAGAATTAAATCAAATGTAATTTTTTCTGAAGATTTACAATTTATCTTAAAGATGGAACTTAGATTTTTTTTCCTTAAAAAAAAAAACAGAAAAAAAATTGTTTTCGCGATATTTGTATTTATAGTTTTTCGAAATTTTAGAACACAGGAACAGTCTTAAACTCTCGTTGAATTGATATTAAAAATGTTACATTAAAAGAAGAATAGCCCGATCAGAGCCCGACTATAGAACCCGCCTAGGAATTTTGACATAAAAATAGCCTACACAGAGGATTAAGATTTTTTGAAATAGCTCGACTAGTCCCCGACCAGCCCCCGACTAGAAATGTACACCAAAAAGAACCCCACTAGCCCCCGACTAGTGCCCGACTTTTAATAGGGCCAAGTGGGGCTATTTCTACACGGGAGTAAAAATGCTAAAATTAATCGAACTGTTTGAGCTGAGGGATAACAATTGGTGGGTCGGCATCCAAAATAAGTAAAGAAAAAAATTTGAAATCGGTTAATGTATAATATAATACAAACATTTTTTTCCGAAAAAGCAAAATAAAAAAATGTTTCTTTGGTTCAAGCTGAATAAATTTCAGTTTCGACATATTCAACTTTTTTTTAAATGTGTGCATATGACTCAATCCAAGAAAAAATCTTGTTTTTGCACATTTTCAAAAAAATTGTAACGGAGCAAGAAATTCATTTTTAAATTTCAAAATTTTAAATGTCCAACAAGTAAGATAATTTTTGAACAAAATAGTTGAATTAAGAACATCAGTTTTTAACCAAAAATCGAATAGTTACATTTTCGTTTGAAAAAATTAATTTTCAATTGAAAAAACTGAATTTTTTCCAAATTGTTAAATTTGGAAGCCTTAAAAAAGAATTTTCTACAATTTTCAGTTACAAAACCTAGTTTTTAACAAAAAAGAAAAAACATTAACTAAAATGATTAATTTTTAACTAAGAAATGAATTTTTAACAAAGTAGTTCAAAATTCGACCAATTAGTTGAATTCTCTACCAAACTATTGAATTTTCCAGAGAAATTCAAATTTTTTACAAAATAGTTGAATCTTTAATCTGAAAAGACGAATTTTCAATAAGAGTTGAGTTTTCAACCAAAAAAGATTTTTTAGCCTTTTTTTTAGCCAATAAAGAAAAAAAATTGTATTCAAATGTCGAATTTTAAACCAAGAAGATTATTTTTCTAAAAAAAAAGGACGAATTTTTAACAGATTACATACATTTTTAACCAAATATTTGAATTTTCAAAATAAAAAAGATCAACTTTGAACCAAAAATGGAATTGCTACATTTTTATTTCAAGAAACTAATTTTCAAATGAAAAAAACAGTTTTCTACCAAATCATTAAGTTTTTGTGCCAAAAAAGTACTTTCTACAATACACTCGAATTTTTAACTCAAAAATATAAGCTTTCAATACAAAAAATAATTTTCAATTAAAAATTGCAATTTTCAGTTTGAAAAAATGAATTTTTAACAAAGTAGTTTGATATTGAACCAAAAAGACAGCTTTTCAACAAAATAAATATATTTTCAACCAAATAGTTAAATTTTTAACCAACTTTCTGCCAAAAAATATAACTTTTGAACGAAATTTGAACTTGCAACCAAATAGTTGAATTTCCGACTAAAAAAGATCAATTTTCAAACACAAATAGAATAATTCAATTGTAAGTTTAAAAAAATTAATTTTCAACAAAAAAAAGTTTCAACAATAGTTAAATTTTCAAGTGAAGATTTAAAAAAATTCAAAATTACTCAAGTAAGAACATTTAAAATTGCAGTTGATGAATTTGGAATATTCCATTTTTTAATTAGGTATTTAACTTTGTACATTTCAACTAAAATGTATTATTTTTCTAATACTTATTTAAAAAATACTATACATTTTGTAACTGTTCCATTTTCCGTAGCTCAATTGACTAATGCGTGCGCTAGATTTAGGTTTTATTAATTTTTTTTTTTTACTTTGTTGTAAAAATCTACAAAGTATTACAGAAAACTACAGAATTTGGCGTTTTTTTAACTTGGGCGTTTGAAATCATTAAAACGTTTCTAATTTTATGTAAACTATTGCAGAAAATTTCAAATCTTTACCAAAAATTACAAGATTTCCCAAAAAATGAAAAATTGGGAAACTACGTAAAATTATGTTTTATATACTGGTAGCTTATTATAGTTATACAATATATAATATATTATATATATATAATTATATTAATGGTATAATAATAATAATAATTTGAAAAACTAAATGCTCTTATTCAATTCCCAATCCTGTTCAAATATTGTTTCAATCTAAAATGTTCCATTTTTAACCGCAATCTAATTTGAAATTTTTTCATTGAGGAAGACATTTTTTTCAATATTTAGCAATATTTTACTTTTCATGAAATGAGCAATTATCGATCAAATATTAAAAACTAAACAATTTTAAACTGAATTATTTGAAATAGAAATCCTTGAATCGTTAGTATTTCAAAGTGTTAAATTAAAACTTTGAACGCTACAATTTTAATTGTTCTATTTAACAATTAAACAATTATAAATATGGACACAATTTGAGTTAGTTTAAGAGATATTTACAAGTTTTTAGAAGATCCAAACTTAATTTCAAACTGGAAAAGATTTCGAAAAATAAAAAACTAAATTTAGATTTTTGAAGATGTCGCACACAAAATTGATATGCTTTTTGTGCATTTTGAAAGGTTTTAAATTAGTGAAAAATTTGTATCAAAATTCCTAGAAAATCTACCAATCATTTTTTTGTTGAAAAATTAATTTTAAAAGAACTTGATTACTTCTTTTGCAGGATTTTCAACAAATTGTAGGAAAAATTCGAGCTCCAAGATAATAAAATCATTATAACATTCCTGGAAAATTTTTAAATTATTTTTTTTAAATAAATTTTTGAGAGAATATTTTAAAAGATTTCAAAACCAATTTTAATGTATAAATTAATTTTCCTAGTTTAAAATTGCTTAAAATGATATAATTTTGAATTATGAGAAATATTTTGTATCATCGTGAAATCTTTAAAAAAAATTTTTTTTTATTTTGTATACAATTTTGCAATTTTTCTAATGGAAAGACTTTACTTGAAAATCTTTCCCATTCTTTTTCGAAATTTTAGAAAATAATTTAAAATCTTTTGAAATCTTTGTCAATTTTCTCTTAAAATTTATTTTCAAAATAAAAAATCATTTTTAAATTTCCCAGCAAATTGAATGAAGTTTTTTCATTTCCTTGAAGCCTTTTAAACTTCTTAAAAGCTTTCAAATTTTTACGAGTTGCATTTTAAACCAAAAAAGATTAAGTTTTTTAAAAAAGTAACCAATTTTCTACAAAAAAATTCAATTTTTTAACATGAAAATATTAATTTTTAATGAAATAGATGAATTTTCTACCAAAAAAGACGAATTTTTAACGAAATATTGACATTGTCAACCAAAGAGATAAATTTTGGACCAAAATAATGGATTTTTAGTGAAAAAAGGGTAATCTTAAAAAAGATTTTTCAGTCATGAAAGAAAAAAAATCACCCAAATTATTATTTTTGAGGGATAAATAATTTAAAATACAAAATAAAAATCTCTACCAAATATTTCTTTTTCGAGTTTATTTCTTCATTTGTTTTTAAAGTTAAATAAATATATAATTTTCCTAAGATTCTCGAGAAAATTGAATAATTTTTTTAAGCTTCCAGATATGTCGAAAAAGTATAGTTTTCTATTTTTCAGGATTTTGAAAAATTTTAGGAAAAATTTGAGTCACTTTGAGAGATATTTAGGACTTTTAGAAGTTTGGAAGATAAATATGTTTTAAATTGATTCGAAATATTCCTAAAATTTTGAAAAATCATTCAAAATTAAGAAATTGCCCTTTAATCTTTCAGATTTTTTTCGACATTTGTAGAATTTTTTTTAATTTTTTGAAAACTGTTTAAATTTTCTTTAAAAATTAATTTTTCAAAATAAAAAGTCATTAAAAATTTTCCCAGAAATCTCAAGAAAGTTTTTTATTTTCTAGAAGCCTTTCAAACTTCTTAAAATAATCTGAAATTTTTTTCCAAATCTTCAAAAATTTACATTTTATTTGAAATTTTGGGAAATCTTTTCACACTTGAAGTCATTTTTTAATTATTTTCGAAACTTTCAAACCTTCAAAAAATATCTTATCTATATAACTTGCCTTCAAATCCTCCAGATTCTGTTTGAACAATTTTGGAAATCTTTTGAAATGTTGAAATTTTGTTTAAATATTATCTTAAAATTAATTTTTCGAAATACAAAAATCAGTTTAAATTATCCTATGAATTATGAGAAACATTTTGTATTATCGTGAAACCTTTTGAAATTTTTTTGTATTTGTTTTAAATTTTGGAATCTTGCTAATGGAAAGATTTTTCGACATTTTCGAAAATAATTTAAAAAATTTTGAAATCTCTAACAATTTTCTCTTAAAATTTATTTTCAAAACAAAAATTCAGTTTATATTTTCCCAGTAATTTAAAAAAAGTTTTTTTTTATTACTTGAAGCCTTTTAAAATTCTTAAAAGCTTCAAAAATTTTTTCGAAATCTTCCAAAACTTACATTTTATTACAAATTTTTGGAAATCTTGTCCAACTTAGAATAATTTTTTCACCATTTTCAAAACTTTTAAACCTTCTGAATATCTTTTAAAATTCTTCGAATTCTTCCAAAATTTTTCTTGAAATTCTGAAAAATTAAAAAATATGCCTTCAAATCTTTCAGATTCTATTTTGCCAATTTTAGAAATCTTTGGAAATGTTGAAATTTTTTTTAAATATTATCTTAAAATTAATTTTTTAAAATAGAAAATCAATTTAAATTATCCCATGAATTATGAGAAATATTTTTTATTATCGTAAAACCTTTTGAAATTTGTTATAAAATTTTTAAAATCTTTCTAATCGAAATCTTGCTAAATTTTCTCTGTACATTTATTTTAAAAATAAAAGTTCCTTTGAAATTTTCCCAGGAATTGTAAGAAAGTTTTTTTATTTTCTTGAAGCCTTTTAAACTTCTTAAAAAGCTTCGAAATTTGTTTCGAAATCTTCAAATATTTACATTTTGTTTAAAATTTTTGAAATATTTTCAATTTTCAAATTACATTTTCAACTTGTTCCAAAACTTTTAAACCTTCTAAATATATTTTTAAATTATTGGAATTTTTCCAAAAATTTTCTGATGTATGTATGTATGTATACCATTAAGCCATTTCCCTTTCAGGGTAGGCGTGACACTACCCAATTCGGGTAGTGTTTCTAGGTGGATAGTTTTCTTGTAGTTATAAATAACTACAAGTTTGGGCTCACCACACCCATAATATGCCAACAGCACACAGTATTCTCGAATGGTCACCCATCCAAGTACTAACCGCGCCCAACGCTGCTTAACTTCAGTGATCTGACGAGAACTGGTTTTTTCAGCGTGGCGTGGCCACGAAAAATTACAAAAATTGCTTTAAAATTTACCAGAATCTGTTCTGAAGATTTTAGAAATCTTTTGTAATCTTTTAAAATCTGTTGTCACCTTTTAAAATGGTTTTAAATGTTCTCTCAAAATTACTTTTTCAAAATAAAAAATCAGTTCAAATTTTCCCATGAATTCTAATAAAATTTTTGTATTATAGTGAATCCTTTCAAAATCCTTAAGAAGTTTCTAATTTTTTTCCAAATATTCAAAAATGTACATTTTTTTAAACTTTTGAAATATTTTCAATTTTCAAATTAATTTTGAATATTTTGAAAATTTCGAAGTGTCTTAAACTTATTCGCATTTTTTATAAATCTTTGTAATCTTCCTAATTGAAAAATTTTCCTTGAAAATCTTTCCCATTCTTTTTCGAAATTTTAGAAAATAATTTAAAATCTTTTGGAATCTTTGTCAATTTTCTTTTAAAAGTTATTTTCAAAATAAAAAATCAGTTTAAATTTTTCCAGGAATTGTAAGGGCGCTTTTTTATTTTCTTGAAGCCTTTTAAACTTCTTAAAAAGCTTCGAAAATTTTTTCCAAATCTTCAAAAATCCATTGATTATTATTATTGAATATATAATTTTTAGATAACCTAAAATTTCTCATAAACCTGAAGTTTGCAGACTTTTTATTTTAAACGGGGAAAAAGGAACGACAGCTTCATCCAATCATAAAAGTGGGTTTCCCGACAACAATATTTTCAAATTGTTTCGAGTAATTTCGAGATGGTTCGAGAATTAATCGAAAATGGCTTCATGCGCTTTTTAATAAATGGACAAGTAGCAAAAGCGCGCTACGCGCGCGCATGCATGTTTTTAGAAATTTCGAGAAAGATATTTAATTTGGTGGATCAAGACTAACAATTTTGAGAAATAAAAAACGTTATTTGTAGAAGCAGCTTTATATTACTGTAATGAACTATTCTGCTGGAAATTCGTTTGTTTTTTGTTTCAAATTAATTTTTTTAATGGAAAATTTAACTGTCACTATATTATTGGTTGAAAATTGATGTATTTTGTAGAATTTCATTGTTTTTGGTAGAGAATTAATCTTCTTCGTCGAAAATTCATCTTTTTGCTTTAAAATTCAACAGTTTGTTAGTAATTTTTTCTCTCTCTTGACTGAAAAATCTTCATTAGTTTAAAATTCAACTCACGTTAAAAAGTCGTCTTTTTTGGTTGAATTCAACTGTTTTTGATTAAAAATTAAAATATTTTTTGGTTGAAACATCGAACACTACATTTTTTCTTCAGAATTCATATTTTTGGAATGGAAATCTAATTACTTGGTTGAAAGTTAAACTCTTTTGTTAAAAATTAATTTTTTGGTAAATGATCTTTGGCTGAAAATTAATCCTCTTTACTAAAAATTTTACTATTTCATTTGAAACTTTAACTATTTTGTTAAAAAATGTTTGTTTTTTTTTGAAAATTAATTTTTTTAAACTGAAAACGTAACTATTTCAGTTGATTATTCCATCATTCAGTTTGTTTAATTTTTTGTTAAAAAATGACTTTTTTAGTTGAAAATTCGTCTGTTCTAGTAGAAGTTAATCTTCTTGTTTGAAATTTAATCACTCCGGTTGAAAATTCAAATACTCTGGTCAAAGATTCATCATTTTAGTTGAAAATTCATCTTTTTGGTTTAAAATTTAACTATTCCAATTGAAATTTTTGGGTGAAATTTTTTTTTTTAAGTTAAAATGTAACTATTGCAATTGAATATTCCACCAGTTTAATTTAAAATGTATCTATTTTGTTGAAAATTCATTTTTTTAACTGGAAATTTTAAATATTCAACTTTTGATTGACAATTTTTTTTCAGTTGTAAATTCATGTATTTTGATGAAAATTCATTTTTTTTGTAGATTTTAATCTTCTTGGTTGAAAATTCAACTATTCCAGTTAAACGCTGATCATTTTAGTTAAAAATGTATCTTTTTTGTTGGAAATTCAACTATTTTGTTGAAAATTTGTCTTTTGTAGTTGGAAATTAAACTATCTGGTTGAGAATTCATACATTTTGTTAAAAAATCGTCTTTTTGGCATAAAATTTAACTTTTTGGACAAAAATTCATCTATTTGGTTACAAATTCATCTATCTTGTTCAAATTGGAACATTTCTTTTAAAAAGTTCGGAACCTGAAGCTTTTATTATCGTGAAACTCTTCAAAATGATTAAGAAGCTTCAAAAAATTTGTTTACAAATATTCAAAAATGTTCATTTTTTTAAGTATAAAAAATCTTTTTAAGTTTTAAATTAATTTTGAATATTTTTAAAACTCCTGCAAATCTCTTAAACTTATTCGAACTTTGTATGAAACTTTTTAATCTTGTTAATTGAACATTTTTGCTTTCAAATCGTCCACATTCTTTTTCGAAATTTTAGGAAAAAATTTTAAAAAATTTGAAATATTTGTCAATTTTATCTTAAAATTTATTTTTCGAAATAAAAAGAAAGTTTAAATTTTGCCAGGAATTTTAAGTGATGTTTATTTAAAAATATTCAAAAATATGCGTTTTTTTAACTTTTGAAATATTTTTAACTTTTAAATTAATTTTGAATCTTTTGCTTCCTCATAGAGGAAGCTTTGTATTGGTACCATTTTCCAAAATTTTTAAATTCATTTAATTGAACCTTCCCCAATTTAAAAATGTCTAATACAATGTTCTAAGCAATTGTCCGGATGTGTGTGTGTGGATGTGTGGATGTGTGGATGTCACGCTTTTTTGTGAACACGATAACTTGAAAACGGTCGCAGATAAATTGATGAAATTTGGAGGTCTTATTTTCCCGACTAATAACTTGAAACTGACCGAAGGATTTCTAAAAATATTTGTTGCATTTTTTCTGAGCACTTAATAATATTTGAAAAGTCGGTTTTTTATAGTAAAACTTTTTTTCATTGACATAATTCAAAGTTGATGCATGAATATAAAATATTCCTTGGTTCGAAACGAATCGATTGACCTATAATATTAATATATTTTATCAAAGCGTAGGGAAGTTATGGTAATTTATATATTTTGAAAATCGGTTTTTTATAGTAAAACTTTTTTCAATAACATAATTCAAAGTTGATGCAAGAACAGAACATATGTGTTGATTCGAGACGAATCGATTGACCTATAATATTAATACATTTTATTAAAGAGTAAGGAAGCTATGGTAATGCATAATATGCACCTACATAAGGAGCTCCAAACATAGAGAGATGGATCGGGAGGGGAGGAGGTTACTAGACGTAATAGGAGAAACAGGATGGTTTATCTGTAATGGCAACATGAAAGGAGATGAAAAAGGAGAAATCACATTTATAGGTAAGGGAGAAACAGTAATAGACTACATCCTGGCGGAAGAAAGAATGAGGAATATGATAGGCAGTATGAATGTGGGGAATGAGATAGGGTCTGAGCACTTCCCAGTGATAGCTACACTGAAAGGTGGCGTCCATAAGCGCGGCAGAGGGAGAAAGGAAAGAGGGGGAGAAAGGAACACGAAAATGGGAGTCTGGGGGGTAGATAAATTAAAAGAGTTTAAACAAAAAATGGAAACGCAGAATGTTAGGTATGAAAAGGAGGAGGGAGTAGACTCGTTAATTGAAAGGTTGAAAGGGTCGATTGAAAAGGTAAGGGCGGAGGTAGGTACAAAAGAAGGAAGAGAAGAGGGAAAGAGAGGCTGGTGGGACGAGGAATGCAGGGAGAGGAAAGAGAGAATGAAAGAGTGTGTAAGAAAATGGAGGAAAGGAGAAATAGAGAAGGCGGAGTACAACAGGAGAAAAAGAGAACATGAAAGGATGCTGGAAAGGAAAAAGCAAAAGGGAAAGGAGAAATACAAGGAAGAAGTAGAAAAAGCGATCAAAGAAGGTAGGGTCTGGGATGTGATAAATAGGGAAAGAGGAGGAAGGAAGGGCGTGAATGAAGAAATAGAAATGGGCGAGTGGACGGATTATTTTAAGGGTCTGTTAGGGGGAGAACAAAATAGGATGAAAGGGGAAAATAGAAGGATAGTCCAGGGAGAAATGGAGGAAGGGAACGAAATAACAAGAGAAGAAGTGGATCAGGCGATAGATAGACTGAAAAGAAACAAGGCTACAGGAGAGGATGGTATGGAGAACGAAGCAATAAAGTATGGAGGAGAAGGGATTAGAGAAGGGATGTGGAAGATCTGCAACAAGGTCTGGAAAGGAGAAGGGTGGCCGGAGGAGTGGATGACAGGGCTGGTGGTACCGCTTGTCAAGAAAGGGGATGGTAAGAAGGTAGAAGAGTACAGAGGGATCACTCTCATGCCAGTGGGTTATAAAATATACGCAGAAATTCTAAGAAAAAGGTTAGAGAATCAGATAGAAGAGAAACAAAGTATTCCACACAATCAGACGGGATTTAGAAAAGGGATGGGGACAATAGATAACATTTACGTACTCAACTACTTGGTTAACAGAAACTTAGGGAGAAAAAGAGGGAAATTAGTCGCCTTGTTCGTAGATTTTAAAGCAGCTTTTGACTCAGTGAATAGAAAAGTGCTATGGCAGGCAATGAAAGAGAGGGGAATAGAAGAAGGGTTGGTGGAGAGGATAAAGGAAATTTTTACTGAAACCAGGATTAGGTTGAAGATAGGGGGGAAAAAGGGGGAGGTTTTCTGGACAGGAAGAGGTCTAAGGCAAGGGTGCCCGTTGAGTCCGCTACTATTTAATATGCTGCTGGCAGATTTAGAGGAGAAGCTAAAGGAGAAAGGGAAAGGGGGGACGATTTTGGGTAATAGCAAACTATATTCTCTAGCGTACGCGGACGACGTAGTTCTATTAGCAGACGATGAGATGGGGATGAACCTAATGATAAGAATTTTCGAAGAGTATGTGGGAACAAAAGAACTGACGGTGAACGTAGGGAAGACCAAGGTGATGTGCTTCAGAAATAGAAAGTCCAAAATAGGTTACGTTTGGAAGATGAACGGACACACAGTGGAAAGTGTGGAGGAGTTCTGTTACTTAGGTTTTTGGTTTGAGGCAGGAGGGGGAAATGAGGTACAGGTGAGGAAAAGAATCGAATGTGCGAGTAAAGTAATGGGCCAAGTATGGGGTATAGGAAAGAGAAGGTTCAATGACGATTGGAGAATGAGGGTTTGGATGTTTGATGCGTTGGTTTGGGCGGTGTTGTGTTATGGAGTGGAGGTCTGGGGATGGAAGGAATATAGGAAAGTGGAAAGCATGCATGAGAGATTTCTGAGATGGGTAATGGGGGTTAGTTGGAGTTGCCCAGGATACATGTTAAGGGAAGAAATAGGAAGGGAAAAAATGGTAACTAGACAAATTAAGAGAGCCTGGAAGTTTGAAGAGAAACTGAAAAGGGGAGAAGGGAGCAGAATAGCACAAGTGTGCTTGGACGAAGTTCGGAATAAGGAGACGAGAGGCAATTTGGGAAATTCGAAATGGGAGGAAGAAAGGAAAATAATGAGGAGGGCTTGTGATATACAAGAAGGGGTACTGGAGTGGGAGAACATAGAGTTAGAGCTATTAGTAAAACAAGGAGAAGAGAGATGGATAAAGATTATGGATTCGAAGTACAATAGATGGTATATGATGGTCAAAGGGTTAGCGGAACCAGAATATTTGCAAAAAATAAAAAAGGAAGACAAATGGAATAGAGTGGTACGGTTTAGAATGGGAGAAGGAGTGAGATCCTGTAGATATTGGATGGATGAAGAGGACAATCTGTGCAGAGTATGTGGATACGAAATGGAGTCATGGGCACATGTGTTAGAGAGGTGTACAGGGGAGGAAGATGGACAGTTGAGTGTGGATGAATGTGTAAGATGGATTTTGGATGGTAATGGACAGGGAGTGACGTGGATGAAAAAACTGGAAGAAGTGAGAGAAAGCAAGGGAGCAGGGCAGAGCCAAACGGGTGATCCTGTTTAAAGGAAAGTAACTAGAAAAAATTTTTAATTTTTAAATCGGTAAAAATGTATTTTATGGTAAGAGAAAACGGAAGCCCTGGAAGATCGCTCATTTGTAGAAGTTTAAGAACCAATAGTTATAATATTATTGTTATTAAAGTAAGGCGAAACATTAGAATATAAGCAGCGGTTAAGTTAGGTTAAGGATGAAATGTAAATATATGTACAGGGAGCGGAGGCCCTCAAACCCGTAAAAGGGAGAGATTAAATATACAATACAATACAATATAAAAGATTCCTTGGTTCGAGACGAATCGATTGACCTACAATATTAATAAATTTTATTAAAGAGTAGGGAAGTTATGGTAATTTATATATTTTAAAAATGGATTTTTATACTAAAAATGTTCTAATTCTCATAATTTAAAGTTGATGCGAGAATAGAAAAGTTGTGTTGATTCAAGACGAATCGATTAATCTATAGCATTGATACATTTTATTGAAGAGTAAGGAAGCTATGGTTATGCATAATATTTGAAAAGACGGTTTTTTATGATAAAACTTTTTTCACTAACATAATTTACAATTGATGCAAGCACGGAAAAGATTCCTTGATTCGAGGAAAATCGATTGATCTATAATATTAATACACTTTATTGAAGATTAAGGAAGTTATGCTCATTTATAATATATGAATCATTTGTTTCTAACAGAAAAACTTTTTTCATCGACATAATTCAAAGTTGACGACGCATGAATAGAAAAGATTTTTTGATTATATATTTTCAAATAGAAGAATTCTGACAATTTAAAAAAAAATCATAAAGCTGGCAAAGGGATAGGGTGCGACAGAACTTTTCCCTTCCCTTTTCCAGCTCAGAAAATTATCATTTCGAATTCAAAATTTGATTTGTCTGATTTGTTTTTGTCTTTAAAAAATTTGTTGTATTATTTTGTAATTTTGTATTTTTTGTAAATTTCTATTTTTAAATTGATCAAAATGAAGACTTTAGGTTGTCTATTATTGAAAAAAATAACTGATGCTTCCTCTATGAGGAAGCAAATACATTTGCTAACGGGAAGCAAAGTGCTCGTGAAATGAGCACCATATAATTATAAATACAAACAAAGTGGAAACACTCGAGATTGAATTCACAGCTAGTTTAAAATTTCGAAATGTCATAAACTTACTCGCATTTTTTATATATCTTTGTAATCTTGCTAACTGAAAGATTTTGCTTAAAAATCTTTCCCATTCTCCTTCGAAATTTTAAAAAACTATTTAAAATCTTTTGAAATCTCTGTCAATTTTCTCTCAAAAATGTTCAACATAAAAAATCAGTTTACATTCTTGACTTTCAGAAGTTTTGAAGGTGAATATCTTTTAAACTGATTCGAACTATTCCTAAAATTTTGAAAAATATTCGAAAATTAAAAAAAAATGTCCTTAAATCTTTCAGATATTTTCTACATTTGTAGAAATGTTTTTAAATGTTTCTATACCTTTTTAAATTCTCTTTAAAAATTGATTTTTCAAAATAAAAAGTCATTAAAAATTTTTTCAGGAATCTCTTTTTGAAATTTTTGAAAATTTACTTTTCGTTTTAAGTTTTTCGAAATATCTTCAAATTACAAATTATTTCTTTTTTAATCATTTCCAAAACTTTTAAACGTTTTAAATATATTTTAAAATTATTTGAATTTTTCTAAAAATTTTCTTAACATTCTGAAAAATTAAAAAAAAAATGTCTTCAAAACTTCCAGATTGTGTTATCACAATTTTGGACATCTTTTTAAATCTTTTAAAATGTATTTTAAATATTCTCTCAACATTAATTTATCAAAATAAAAAATCAGTTCAAATTCTCCCACGAATTTTAATAAATATTTTTAATCATCGCGAAACCTTTCAAAAAGCCTAAGAAGTTTTAAAATTTGTATTACCAAATATTCAAAAATATACGTTTTCTTCTAACTTCTTTGAAATGTTTTCAAGTTTAAAATTAATTTTGCATGTTTTTAAAACTTCTGAATGTCTCCTCAACTTGACAGAATTTTTTTATGGAACTTTGTAATCTTGCTAATTGAAAAAGTTCGCTTTTAAAAAGACCAATATTATTTTTCAGAAATTTAAGAAATAATTTCAAATGTTTTAAAATCTTTCTCAATCTTCTCTTAAAATTAATTTTTTTTGAATTAAGAATCAGTTTAAATTTTCCAAGGATTTTTGTTATTATCTTCAAAACTTTTTAAAATCTTAAAGAGCTTCACTTTTGAAATGTTCAAAAATCTACACATTACAATTTGTATATTGAAGTACGGAACAACTTTATTCCATTTATTATTATTATTGAATATATTATTTAAATAACCTTAAATTTGTCATAAGCCTGAAGTTTACAGACTTTTTATTTTAAACGAGAAAAAGGAACGACAGCTCCAACCAATCATAAATACGAATTTCCGGACAACAATAATTTCAAATTGTTTAGAGTTATTTCGAGATGGTTCGAGAATTAATCGAAAATGGCGGCATGCGCTTTTTAATAAATGGACAAGTAGCAAAAGCGCGCTACGCGCGCGCATGCATGTTTTCAGACATCTCGAAAGAGATGTTTAATTTTCTGATCAACAATACATATTTTTTGAGATCAAAAACTTGAATAAAAAATTTAAAATGAATTCAACACATTTTTCTGAACTCTTGGAAATCGTAATGTGTTTAAAATATTTGTAACT
This sequence comes from Andricus curvator, assembly GCA_932195095.1. NCBI lineage: Eukaryota > Metazoa > Arthropoda > Insecta > Hymenoptera > Cynipidae > Andricus > Andricus curvator. Next base: position 614,200 of record CAKNYM010052851.1, read on the forward strand.
AAAAAATTAGGAAAACTTTAGCAATTAACTTCTACCTTGTATTTCTTAAACAGAAAACATTAACTTTTGTATTTTAAAGTGTTGAAGACCTTTGTTCCGTTGATTATTATTATTATTAAATTATTGAATATATTATTCAGATAACATAAATGATATTTCAACCAAAAAAGATTCAACTTTTAATTTAAAGATAGTTGAATTCATGCCAAAAAAACAAATTCTGAAGAAAATAGCTGAATCCCCAACAAAAAAATTAATTTCTACCAGTTGCATTTTAAACCAAAAAATATTAAGTTTTTTAAAAAAGAGACAAATTTTCTACAAAAAAGTTCAATTTTTCACACGAAAATATAAATTTTTTAATGAAATAGATGAATTGTCTACCAAAAAAGACGAATTTTCAATGAAATAATGACATTGTCAATCAAAGAGATGAATTTTTGACTAAAATGTAGAATTTTTAGTAAAAAAAAATGAATTTTCAACAAAGTAGTTGAATCCTCGATCAAAGAAGATTACTTTTTAATCAGTTGCATTTTCAAGTGGGAAACAAAAATTTTGAACAAAATAGTGGAATCCTCAACAACAACAGACTAATTTTCAATCCAAAAAGACGAATTTGCAACCAACTAGTTCAAATTTTATCTCAAAAAAGATTTTTCAGTCATGAAAGAAAAAAATTCACCCAAATTATTATTTTTGGGGGATAAATAATTTAAAATATAAAATCTCGAACAAACATTTCATTTTTGAGTTTATTTGTTCATTTGTTTTTAAAGTTGAATAAATATATAATTTTCCTAAGATGCTTGAGAAAATTCAAAATTTATTTTGAAGCTTTCAAATATGTCGAAAAAGTATAATTTTTTATTATTCAGGATTTTGAAAAAATGTAGGAAAAATTCGAGTCAGTTTGAAAGACATTTAGGACTTTGAGAAGTTTGGAAGATAAATATCTCTTGAACTGACTCGAACTATTCCTAAAATTTTGAAAGATTTTTCAAAATTAAAAAAAAATGCCGTTAAATCTTCCCGATTTTTTCGAAATTTGTAGAAATATTTTGAAATTATAATAATAATTTGAAATATTTTGAAACTTTTTCAAATTTTCTTTAAAAATTAATTTTTCAAAATAAAAAGTAATTAAAAATTTTCCCAAGAATCTCAAGAAACTTTTTTATTTTCTTGAAACCTCTCAAACTTCTTAAAAAGCTTCGAAATTTGTTGCGAAATCTTCAAAAAATTACATTTTGTTTAAAATCTTTGAAAATCTTTTCAAACTTAAAATCATTTTCTAACCATTTTCAAAACTTTTGAACCTTTTATATATCTTTTAAAATTCTTCGAATTCTTCCAAAATTTTTCTTAAAATTCTGAAAAATTAAAAAACTTGCCTTCAAATATTCCAGATTCTGTTTTGACAATTTCGGAAATATTTTGAAATGTTTTAAATCCTTTTGAAATATTACCTTAAAATTAATCTATCAAAATAAAAAATCAGTTTAAATTATCCCATGGATTGTGAGATATATTTTTTATTATCGTGAAACCTTTTAAATCTTTTTTCAAATATTTTATAAAATTTTGCAATCTTACTAACGGAAAGATTTTGCTTGAAAATCTTTCCCATTCTTTTTCGAAACTTTAGAAAATAATTTAAAATCATTTGAAACCTTTGCCAATTTTCTCTGTAAATTTATTTTTAAAATAAAAAATCAGTTTAAATTTTCCCAGGTATTTAAAGAAAGTATTTTTATTTTCTTGAAGCCTTTTAAACTTCTTAAAAAGCTTCGACATTTTTTCAGAATCTTCAGAAATTTACATTTTTTTAAAATTGTTTGAAATCTTTTCAAATCATCGTATCTTTTAAAGTGATTCGAATGTTTTCAAAAATTTTCTTAAAATTCTGAAAAATTACAAAAATTGCCTTAAAGTCTTCCAGAATCTGTTATGACGAATTTAGAAATCTTTAGTAATCTTTTAAAATATTTTGGCATCTTTTAAAATGTTTTCAAATATTCTCTTAAACTTATTTATTCAAAACAAAGAATCAGTTCAAATTTTCCCGTGAATTTTAAGAAACACTTTTTATTATCGTGAATCCTTTCAAAATCCTTAAGAAGCTACAATTTTTTTTTTCAAATATTCAAAAATGTACATTTTTTTTAAATTTTGAAATATTTTCAACTTTTAAAATACTTCCGAATCTTTTTAAAATTTCGAAATGTCATAAACTTACTCGCATTTTTGATAAATCTCTTAAAAATGTTCAAAATAAAAAAGTAGTTTACATTCTTGAGAAAGTTGATTTTTTTTACGATTTCAGATATGTCGAAAAAGTATAATTTTTTTTTCTCAGGATTTTGCAAAATTTCAGAAAAAATTGTCTCGATATATTCCTAAAATTTTGAAAAATCATTCAAAATTTAAAAAATTGCCCTTAAATCTTCCAGATATTTTCGAAATCTTTAGAAATATTTTTAAATTATAATAATATTTGGGAATATTTCGAAACTTTTTCAAATTTTCTTTTAAAATTAATTTTTCAAAATAAACAGTAATACAAATTTTTCCCAGGAATCTCAAGAAATTTTTTTATTTTCTTTAAAAATCTCAAACTTATTAAAAAGATTAAAAATTGTTTGGAAATTTTCCATTTATATTTTGTTTACAATTTTTGGAAAACTTTCAAAATTGAAAATCATTTTTCAACCATTTTCTTCCAAAATTTTTCTTGAAATTCTGAAAAATTTTTAAACTTGCCTTTAAATCTTCCAGATTTTGTTTTGACAATTTTGGAAATGTTTTGAAATGTTAAAATTTTGTTTAAACATTATCTTAAAATTAATTTTTCAGAATAAAAAAATCAGTTTAATTTATCCCATGAATTATGAGAAATATTTTGTATTATTGTGAAACCTTTTGACATTAAAAAAAAAATTTTAATCTTGCTAATGGAAAGAAATTTTTGAAATTTTCGAAAATAATTTTAAGAATTTGGAAATCTTTGTCAATTTTCTCTCAAAATTTATTTAAAAAGTAAAAATTCAGTTTTTTTCCCAGGAATTTTAATAAAGTTTTTTCATTTTCTTGAAGCCTTTTAAAATTCTTAAAAATCTTTGACATTTTTTTCGAAATCTCAAAAGTTTACATTTTGTTTTAGATTTTTTGAAATATTGTCAAATTTCAAATCATTTTTTTTCTATTTCGAAAAACTTTCTTAAAATTCTGAAAAATTACGAAAATTCCCTTTAAATCCTCCAGAGTCTGTTACGACGATTACAGAAGTCTTTTGTAATCTTTTAAAATTTTTTGTCATATTTTGAAATGTTTTGAAATATTCTCATAAAATTAATTTTTCCAAATCAAAAATCAGTTCAAATTTTCCCATGAATTCTAAGAAAACTTTTTTATTATCGTGAATCCCTTCAAAATCCTTAAGAAGCTTCACAAATTTTTTTCCAAATATTCAAAAATGTACATTTTTCAAAACTTTTGAAATATTTTCAACTTTTAAATTAATTTGAATCATTTTAAAATTTCGAAATATCTTAAACTTAAACTTACTCGTACCTTTTATAAATCTTTGTAATCTTGCTAATTGAAAGATTTGGCTTCAAAAACGTTCCCATTCTTTTTCGAAATTTTAGAAAATGATTTAAAATCTTTTGAAATCTTTGTCAATTTTCTCTTAAAATTTATTTTAAAACTTAAAAATAAGTTGACATTTTCCCAGGAATTTTAAGAAATTTTTTTATTATCTTGAAACCTTTTAAAATTCTTAAAAAGCTTTTTCATTTTTGAAATCTTCAAAAATCTACAAATTACATTTTGTATATCAACATGCTGGACACCTGTCTTACATTGATCATTATTATTATTTAATATATTATTTAGATAACCTTACATTTCTCATAAGCCTGAAGTTTGCAGACTTTTTATTTTAAACGAGAAAAAGGAACGACAGCTCCAACCAATCATAAATACGAGTTTCCGGACAACAATAGTTTCAAATTGTTTCGAGTTATTTCGAGAAATAATCGGAAATGGCGCCATGCGCTTTTTAATATAGGACAAGTAGCAAAAGCGCGCTACGCGCGCGTATGTACGTTTTTAGGTATGACGAAAGAGTTGTTTAACTTTGTGGATCAACACTAAAAAAATTGTTTAATCAAAAATTTGAATCAAAATTTGTAAATACATTTAAGAAATTTTTCTGATCTGTTGAAAATTGTAATGTGTTTAAAATATTTGTAACTACATAATTAGGAAAACTGAGCATTTAGCAGATACTTGGATTCTATGTTAAAATGGAAAACATTAAGTTTTGTATTTTAAAGTGTTAAAGACCTTTGTTCCATTTATTATTATTATTAAATCGTTGAATATATTCTTGAGGTAACATAAATTATATTTCAACCAAAAAAGATTTTAATAAAAAATAGTAGAATTGATGTCAAAAAAGACAAATGTTAAATAAAATAGCTGTATCCTCAGCAAACAAAAAAATATATAATTTTTACCAGTTGCATTTTAAATCCAAAAAAGATTACTTTTTTTGAAAAAGAGACGAATTTTCTACAAAACAGTTGAATTTTTAACGAAATAGATTAATTTTCTACCAACAACACAATAGTGACATTGTCAATCAAAGAGACGGATTTTTAACTAAAATGATGAATCTTTAATGAAAAAATGAATTTTTAATAAAGTGGTTGAATCCTCGACCAAAAAAGATTAATCTTCAATCAGTTGAATTTCTAACCGAAAAAGACCAATTTTCACCAAAATAGTGGAATCCTCAACAAAAACAGAATAATTTTTAAAGCAAAAAGAGAAATTTTCAAGCAAATAGTTCAATTCTTAACGAAAAAAGATTTTTTAGTCATGAAAGAAAAAAAATTGACCCAAATTATTATTTTAGGGGATGAATAATTTAGAATACAAAATACAAATTTCAAATAAAAATTTCTTTTTTAAGTTTATTTGTTCATTTATTTTTAAGGTCCTAAGATTCTTGAGAAAATTAACAAAAAAATTTGCAGATTGCAGATATGTCAAAAAAGCATAATTTTGTATTTTTCAGGATTTTGACAAATTTTAGGAAAAATTTGAGTCAGTTTAAAAGAGATAGAAGTTTGAAAGATAAATATGTCTTAATCTGACTCAAACTATTCCTAAAAGACCTTTTCAAGTTTTCTTTCAGAATTTGTTTTTCAAAATAAAAAGTCATTAAAAATTTTCCCAGAATTCTCAAGAAAGTTTTTCATTTTTTAGAAGCCTTTCTGACTTCTTAAAATAATATGACATTTTTTTCGGAGTCTTCAAAAATTTACATTTTGTTTGAAATTTTGGGAATTCTTTTCAAACTTAAAATAATTTATAACAATTTTCGAAACTTTTAAACCTTCAAAAAATATCTTTTAAAATTCTTCGATTTTTCTCAAAATTTTTCTTGAAATTCTGAAAAATTAAAAAACTTGCCTTCAAATCTTCCAGATTTTGTTTTGACAATAAATTTCCGAAATCTTTTGAAATGTTTTAAATTCTTTTTAAATATTCTCTTAAAATTTATTGTTCAAAATAAAAAATCAGTTTAAATTATGCCATGAATTTTGATAAATATTTTTTATTATCTTGAAACCTTTCAAAAAATTTTTGTTTCAAATTTTTAATAAAACTTTGTAATCTTGCTAATTGAACATTTTTTCTTTAAAGTCGTCCACATTCTTTTTTTGAAATTTTAGGAAATAAATAAAAATGTTTAAAAATATTCGTCAATTTTCCCTTAAAATTAATTTTTCAAAATAAAAAATCAGTTCAAATTGTCCCAGGAATTTTAAGACATTTTTTTTTATTATCGAAAAACCTTTCAAAATTTTTAAGAAGCTTCAAAATTTTTATTTTCAAATATTCATATATGTAAGTTTTTTTAAAACTTACATTTTTGAAATATTTTCAAGTTTTAAATTAATTTGGAATATTTTTAAAACTTCTGAATGTCTCTTAAATCTGATCGAATTTTTTATAAATCTTTGTAATCTTGCTAATTAAAAGATTTTGCTTGAAAATCTTTCCCATTCTTTTTTGAAATTTTAGAAAATAATTTAAAATCTTTTGTAAATCTGTTCAAATTTCATATATTTTTTAAATCATTTCTAAATCATTAAAACCTTCTAAATATCTTTGAAAATTATTTTAATTATTACAAAATTTTTCTTAAAATTCTGAAAAATAGAAAAAAATGCCTTCAAATCCTCCAGATTCTGTTTTGGCAATTTTGAAAATATTTTGAAATGTTAAATTCTTTTTTAATATTATCTTGAAATTAATTTTTCAAAATAAAAAATCAGTTTGAATTTTCCCAGGAATTTCAAGACATTTTTTTACCATCGTAAAACCTTTCAAAATCTTTAAGAAGCTTTAAAATTTCTATATCCAAATATTCAGAAATGTAAGTTTTTTTAAAACTTTTTTGAAATGTTTTCAAATTTTAAATTAATTTTTAATATTTTGAAAACTTCTAAATGTCTCTTGAACTTGATCGAATTTTTTACGAATCTTTGTAATTTGCTAACTGAATGATTTTGCTTTAAAATCTTTCCCATTCTTCTTCGAAATTGTAGAAAATTTTCGAATCCTCGACGAAAAAAGATTAATTTTCAATTAGTTTAATTTTTAACCGAAAAAGACGAATCTTCAACAAAATAATGCAATTCTCAACCAAAACAAATGAAATGATTTTGAATACAAAATAAAAATTTTGAATAAATATTTCTTTTTTAGGTATAATTTGTTCATTTGTTTTTATGGTTATAGAAATATAATTTTTGTAGGATTCTTGAGAAAATTCAAAAAGATTTTTGAAGATATCAGATATGTCGATATTCGAGATTTGTAGCAATCTTTTGAAATGTTTTGAAAACTTTTCAAATTTTCCTTAAAAATTCATTTTTCAAAACAAAAAGTCATCACACATTTTCTCAGGAATCTCAAGAAAGGTTCTTTCATTTTCGTGAAGCTTTTGAAACTTCTTAAAAAGCTTACCATTTTTTTTTTAAATCTTCGAAAATTAAATTTTTTTTTTAATTTGTAATCTTTTCGAATTTCCAATTATTTTATAAATCCTGTCCAAAATATTTAAATTTTCGAAATATATTTTGAAATTATTTGAATTTTTCGAAAAAAAGTTCTTAAAATTCTGAAAAATAAAAAAGATGCCTTCAAGTCTTCCAGGTTCTGCTTAGACAAATTTGGAAATTTTTTGAAATGTTTTTAAGTCTTTTTCAATATTGTTTTGAAATCAATTTTTCAAAATAAAAAAACCTGTTTAAATTATTCAATGAATTTTAAGAAATATGTTTTATTATCGCGAAACTCTTCAAAATGCTTAAGAAGCTTCAATAATTTTATTTACAAATATTCAAAAATGTACATTTTTCAAGTTTTAAACAATCTTTTTGAGTTCTAAATTAATTTTGAATCTTTTTAAAACTCCTAAATATTTCTTAAACTTACTCGAATTTTGTATAAAACTTTGTAATCTTGCTAAATGAACCTTTTTTATTTAAAATCGTCCACATTCTGTTTCGAGATTTTAGGAACTGATTAAAAATTTTTTGAAATATTTGTCAATTTTCTCTTAAAATTTATTTTTCAAAATAAAAATTGAGTTTAAATTTTGCCAGGAATTTTAAGAAATGTTTATTTCAAAATATTCAAAAATGTGCATTTTTTCTAACTTTTTTGAAATGTTTTGAAGTTTTAAATTAATATTGATACTTTTTAAAACTTATAAATGTTTGTTAAAGTTGAACGGCTTTTTTATTAATCTTTATAATCTTGTTAATAGACAAATTTGCCTTTAAAGTCGTCTATATTCTTTTTCGAAATTTTAAGAAATAATTCAAAATGTTTTGAAATATTTGTCAATTTTCTCTTAAAATTAAAAAAAAATTAAGAATCAGTTAAAAATTCCCCAGGAATTAAATTTTTTTTATTATATTGAAACCTTTTAAAATTCTTAAAAAGCTTCTTCAGTTTTAAAATCTTCAAAAATCTACAAATTGCATTTTGTATATAAATCCTGGACACGTTTCTTACATTGATTATTATTATTATTATTATTGAATATATTATTTATATAACCTTACATTTCTCATAAACCTGAAGTTTGCAAACCTTTTTATTTAAAATGGGAAAAAGGAATGACAGCTCCAACCAGTCATAAATACGAGTTTTCGGACAACAATAGTGTCAAATTGTTTCGAGTTATTTCGAGAAATAATCGAAAATGGCGCCATGCGCTTTTTAATATAGGAATAGGAAAATGTTTTTTAAAAAAAGCCGATAAAATTAAAATTTGGCGCGTCGCGAATTTTTCATTTTGACTCATGGAGGTGCTGCCCTCTCTCTTACCGACTGATAGCGCGCCGGAGAAATGAGCATCGCGAAAAGTATTGAATCGGTGACGTCACAAAAGACGAGACAGTGGAAGGGTAGACGGGTATAGACAGTGCGTTGAAAAATGTCCGATTATTTTAATTTGCAGTCGGCATAAATAGACGAGCGCGTGTTTGGAAAATGTTGACGTGAGACCGAAACGTTTGCCGTGTGTCGGTACACAGAGTTTCGCCCGAACACGTGGACTCTCAACCGCGGAGATGCCTTTTTAACTTCTACACGGGTGTATCAACGAAAATCTTAAAAAATAAAACAAGTGGAGGCGTGTTTTACTCGTCTGAAAAAACCTCCGAAACGTCCACCTGTTTTCTAAGGTAAGGCAAAACAAGTTCATTGCCAATCGGCCTTGGCCTTTGGTCACGACAGGTACTTGCTGCATTAATCTTCAAAAAAAACTCTTTAACACTCAAATATTGAGGTTAGGTCTCGCGAATCCCTTGCGCCACTTTGTACGAAAAATTTATTTTGTGCGCACTGACTCCAGTGAACGCCCAGTCCATTTCTGATGGTGTGGGTTGACAGAATTGCAGATTGATGCGATCGATATTGTCAAGGGTCCTGCGAGAGGCTTCGCGAATTATCTTTTTCCGCATCATTTTCCTTTCTTCTCTTCCTTCTTCCTTATCTTCGAGACACCACATTTCCCTCTCCTTCCGGGACCCGGTCAGCACCGGCCTGGCGGGGGAAACCTTATCAATTTTGGAACCGGTCGATTTCCGGTGCGAGTTTTTTCCACTTTTTTTTTATTTATCAAATCTGGCTCGTTAGCTGCTTTCGACTTTCGGAATAAACTCGAGACTTCGATGGGGGATTTTCGTATCACTCATGACACGTGTTGTGAGTCTTCTATCAAAATAGACAAATTTGATTAGAGAAAGACAATATTTTCATGCTGTCAGTTGTATTTTCATCACAATAATACAAATTAAATACCGTTTTGAACTCGAGTTCGTGCTTGAAAAGTAACCTCCAAAATATTCTTATTGTTTTGACAATGTCAGTGTACACAGGCTTTCCCCTGTTCCCCTATTCTCATACATTTTGTTTACAATTTTTTGAAATCTTTAAAAATTTTAGATTATTTTTTATATTTTTTCAGAATTTCTAAATATCTTTTAAAATTATTCGAATTTTCCTAAATTTATTTTTTCTAATTCTACAAAACTTAAAAAGTTGCCTTATACAATAATAATAATATAATATTATTATAATTAATGTTAATATAATTTATTAATATTATTATACAATTTTCTTTTCATTGTAAATGAAAAATAATTATATGTAATAATAATTATCTTCGAGATACTTTTTTGCTACTTTTGGAAGTCTCTTTTAAATATTTTAATTTGTCTGGGAATCTTAAGATTTTTTTATTATCTTGAATCCTTTCAAAATTCTTAACAACCTTAAAAAATTTCTTTCGAAATCATCAAAAATCTACATTTTGCTTTACATTTTTTGAAATCTTAGATTAAAATTTTAGATTATTTTTGATATTTTTCAGAATTTCTAAATATCTTCAAATTATTCGAATTTTTCCTAAATTTATTTTTTCTAATTCTACAAAACTTAAAAAGTTGCCTTATACAATAATAATAATATAATATTATTATACAATTTTCTTTTCATTGTAAATGAAAAATTATTATATATAATAATTATCTTCGAGATACTTTTTTGCTACTTTTGGAAGTCTCTTTTATTAAGTTAATTTTTCAGAATAAAAATAAAATTTTGATTTATCTGGGAATCTTAAGATTTTTTTATCTTGAATCCTTTTAAAATTCTTAACAACCTTCAAAAATTTGTTTCGAAATCATCAAAAATCTACATTTTGTTTTACATTTTTTGAAATCTTTTAAAATTTTAGATTATTTTTGATATTTTTTCTAATTCTACAAAACTTATAAAGGTGCCTTATACAATAATAATAATATAATATTATTACAATTAATGTTAATATAATTTATTAATATTATAATACAATTTTTTGTTCATTGTAAATGAAAAATTATTATATATAATAATAATTATCTTCGAGATACTTTTTTGCTAATTTTGGAAGTCTCTTTTAAATATTTTCTTCAAGTTAATTTTTCAGAATAAAATTTTAATTTGGGAATCTTAAGATTTTTTTTTTATTATCTTGAATCCTTTCAAAATTCTTAACAGCCTTCAAAATTTGGTTTCGAAATCTTCAAAAATCTACATTTTGTTTTACATTTTTTGAAATCTTTTAAAATTTTAGATTATTTTTAATATTTTTTCTAATTCTACAAAACTTATAAAGTTGCCTTATACAATAATAATATAATATTATGATAATTAACGTTAATATAATTTATTAATATTATAATACAATTTTATTTTCATTGTAAATGAAAAATTATTTTATATAATAATAATTTTTCATTGAGATACTTTTTTGCTACTTTTGGAAGTCTCTTTTAAATATTTTCTTCAAGTTAATTTTTCAGAATAAAATTTTAATTTGTCTGGGAATCTTGAGATTTTTTTTATTATCTTGAATCCTTTCAAAATTCTTAACAACCTTCAAAATCTTGTTTCGAAATCTTCAAAAATCTACATTTTCTTTAAAAAAATTTGAAATCTTTTCAAATTTTAGATTATTTTTGATATTTTTTCAGAATTTCTAAACATTTTTTAGAATCATTCGAATTTTCCCTAAATTTATTTTTTTAATTCTACAAAACTTGAAAAGTTGCGTTATACAATAATAATATAATATAATATTATTATAATTAATGTTAATATAATTGATTAATATTATAATACAATTTTCTTTTCATTGCAAATGAAAAATTATTATATTTAATAATAATTATCTTCGAGATACTTTTTTGCTAATTTTGTAGTCCTTTTAAATATTTTCTTCAAGTTAATTTTTCAGAATAAAAGTAAAATTTTAATTTGTCTGGGAATCTTAAGATTTTTTTTATCTTGAATCCTTTCAAAATTCTTAACAACCTTCAAAATTTTGTTTCGAAATCTTGAAAAATCCACATTTTCTTTTAAATTTTTTGAAATCTTTAAAAATTTTAGATTATTTTTGATATTTTTCAGAATTTCTAAATATTTTTTAAAATTATTCGATTTTTTCCTAAATTTATTTTTTCTAATTCCACAAAACTTGAAAAGTTGCCTTATACAATAATAATATAATATTATTATAATTAATGTTAATATAATTGATTAATATTAATAATATTAATATTACCCTGAAAGGGAAATGGCTTAATGGTATACATAATGGTATACAATATTATAATACAATTTTCTTTTCATTGTAAATGAAAAATTATTATATAAAATAATAATTATCTTCGAGATACTTTTTTGGTAATTTTGGAAGTCATTTTTCAGAATAAAAATAAAATTTTAATTTGTCTGATATTTTTAAGATTTTTTTTTATTATCTTGAATCCTCTCAAAATTCTTAACAACCTTCAAAATTTTGTTTCGATATCTTCAAAAATCTACATTTTCTTTTAAATTTTTTGAAATCTTTTAAAATTTTAGATTATTTTTGATATTTTTTCTAATTCTACAAAACTTATAAAGTTGCCTTATACAATAATAATATAATATTATTACAATAAATGTTAATATAATTGATTAATATTATAAAAACAATTTCTTTTCATTGTAAATGAAAAATTATTATATATAATAATAATTATCTTCGAGATACTTTTTTGCTAATTTTGGAAGTCTCTTTTAAATATTTTCTTTAAGTTAATTTTTCAGAATAAAATTTTAATTTGGGAATCTTAAGATTTTTTTTTTATTATTTTGAATCCTTTCAAAAATCTACATTTTGTTTAAAATTATTTGAAATCTCAAATTTTAGATTATTTTTGAAATTTTTCAGAACATTTAAATATTTTTTCAAATGATTCGAATCGAATGTTTCCTTTTTTTTAATTCTACAAAATTAAAAAAATTTCAATAAAATCTTCGAGATTCTTTTATGAAAATTTTAGAAATCTTTTTATATGTTTGGAATTTTTTAAAATGTTTTCATAAAATTAATTTTTAAATAAAAAAATTAATCTTAAATTTGCCCGGGGATCTTAAGAAAATTTTATTATTATCTTCAATCCTTTTAGAATTCTAAAAAAGCTTCAAAATTGTATTTCAAAATCTTCAAAAATGTACATTTTGTTTTAGATTTTTTGAAATCTTTTCAGAACGTTTAAATATTTGTTTAAATGATCAGATTTTTCCTAAAAGTTTGCTTAGACTTCTACAAAATTAAAAAAATTGCCTTTAAATGTTCCGAGATTTTTTAAAAACAATTTTGGAAATATTTTTTTAATTTTCTTAAAATTAATTTTTTTAAATGAAAAATAATTTCAAAATTGTCCGGGAATCTTAAGAAATTTTTTTTTATCATGTTGAGTCCTTTCAAAGTTGTTAAAAAGCTTCAGAATCTACATGTTGTTAAATAAATTTGAAATTCTTTGAAATTTTTTTAGAACTTTTAAATATTTTTTAAAATGTTTATAATTTTTCCTCAACATTTTTTTAAATTCTACAAGATGAAAAAAATTGCCTTCAACTCTTCGAGGTTATTCTTGAACAATTTTCGAAATATTTAAAAATATTAATATTTCCTTAAAATTAATTTTCTAAAATAAAAATTAATTTCAAAATTGCCCGAGAATTTTATGAAACAACTTTACTATATTGAATTCTTTCAAAGTCGTTGAAAAGCTTTAATATTTTATTTAAAAATCTTTAAAAATCTACACTTTGTTCCAAATTTTTTGATATTTTTTCAGAATTTTTAAATATCTTTTAAAATGATTATAATTTTTCCCTAAATTTTTTTAAATTCTACCAAATATCAAAAATTGCCTTAAAATCTTCGAGATTATTTTTTAACAATTTTGGAAATATTTTCTTGACATCAATTTTTCAAAATAAAAGTTGATTTCAAAAATACCCGTCTTCGAAATTTTATTTCAGAATCTTCAAAAATCTACATTTTGTTCTAAATTTTTTGAAATTTTTCAGAATTTTTAGATATCTTTTAAAATAATTCTAATTTTATCCCAAATTTTATTTAAATTTTACAAAATTCAAGAAATTGCTTTCACATCTTCCGAGATTATTTTTGGACATTTTTGGAAATATTTAAAAATATTATTTTAACATTAATTTTTCAAATTAAAAATTAATTTCAAAATCTTCAAAAATCTACATTTTGTTTTGAATTTTTTGAAATGTTTTCAAATTTTAGATTATTTTTGAAACTTTTTCAGAACTTTTAAATATCTTTTAAAATTATTCTAAATTTTCCTCAACATTTTTTTTAAATTCTACAAAATTAAAAAAATTGCCTTAAAATCTTGGAGATTATTTTTTCACAAATTTGAACATCCTTCTTAAATGTTTGAAAATCTTTTTAAATATTCTCCTAAAATTATTTTTTCAAAATAAAAATTTATTTCAAATTTGCCCCCGGGAATCTTCACAATTTTTTATCATATTTAGTCCTTTCAAAATTATTAAAAAGCTTTAAAATTTTATTCCGAAATCTTCGAAAATCTACGTTTGAAATTTTTTGAGAACTTTTAAATGTCTTTTAAAATGATACTAATTTTTCCTCAAAAGTTTTTAAAACTACAAAACACAAAAAATTGCCTTCAAATCATTGAGATCATTTTTTGGCAATTTTGGAAATATTTGTTAATATTTTCTTATAATTAACTTTTCAAAATAAAAGTTAATTTCAAAATTGGCCGGAAATCTTTCGAAAATTTGTTTATTGTATTGAATCCTTTTAAAGTTGTTAAAAAGCTTCAAAATTTTGGTTCGAAATCTTCGAAAATTAAAAAAGACAATATTTTGCAGCTGCTAATAGTATTTTCATGACAATAATACAAATATTTGCAAATAACAAATATTAAATGTATAATAGTAATAAATATTTAAATGCCATTTTGAACTCGATTTAGTGGTTGAAAAAAACCCTCAAATTTTGGAAATATTTTATTTATTTAAATATTTTTAAGATTATTTTTGAAATTTTTTCAGAACGTTTAAATATTTGTATAAATGATTCGAATTTTGCCTAATATGTTTTTTAAATTCTACAAAATTAAAAAAATTGTCCTAAAATCTTCGACATTATTTTTTTTTAATTTTGTCAATCTTTTTAAATGTTTGCAAATCTTTTTACATATTTTTTCGAAATTAATTTATTCAAAGGAATTTTCAGTTGATTTCAATAATTTGAAGGGATTTCAAAAGATTTTAAATATTGTAATGTATTTTTTTTAATTCCATGGAATTTTCAAGAGCCTTGAAAAGTTTCACGGGATTTCAAAAGTTTTGAAATATTTTAGGTTATTTTAAAAATTTTCGAAGAATTTTCAATAGATTTCAATAATTTTCAGGATTTTCTAAGGATTTTAAAGATTTCAGGAAATTTTAAAAGAATCCATGGAATTATTAATTTATTTCAATAAATTTAAGTGATTTCAAAGGTTTTGATATATTTTGGTTATTTGAAAAGATTCCGAGGCGTTTTCAGTTGATTTCAGTAAATGAATACTTTTTAAATGGATGTTAAATAATTAAGGGAAAACCTTGAAAAGACCTTGAATTTTGTTCCCAAGAATCGCTAGACACCCTGCACTTCAGAGAAGAAAAAAAATTGGCACATGTGAGAAAAAGCTTGGAATTACTACAAGAGGAATTAGAAATGTGCTTATATATTTGTTCAGACCGTTGAACTCTCTTATGACAAATCGTTAAACACGACAATAAAATAGAATTTATGCACCGCACGGGTGGTCGATCGTTGCTCGTAAAAACGTCGATAAGGAAATTAAAAAAAAAACTTTCTGCTATTATGACAGAAACAGGTGGATACACATTGATGTAACAATTAATAGGAACAGCTTTGGTGCTTATCGCCTTTATAATTATATAATTTAAACACTTCAAAAATTTTAATTTTATAAGACCGTTAAAATAAAATAAAGTTGAATTTTTCTCTTTACAATTGTAATAATTTATAAAAAGTAAAAAAAAATTGTTTTCTCATAAAATCATTATAAAACTAATAGGATAAAAAGTAATAGCTAATTTTTCAAGAAAAAAATTAATTTTTAAATTGTTGAATCAAGTGGCGCTATTAGTTTTTACGTATCTTGCATTTTTAAACAATTTAAAAATTACAATTTTTCTCAAAAAAGTGTGCGATGGAATTTGATAGAATAAAGTAAATAGTAAAATAATATAAAATAAATAAAGTAAAGTAAATGACGTCTCTCGTATCGTGCAGGCGTATGTACGCTGCCAAATTCCATGACGCCGTGACTCTCGCGATTTTTCGTTTGTGAATAAGAGGATTCTGACTTCAATTTATTGCAAGTTAAATGATTTTAGTCACTGATATTATTTTTGGTGTCTGTTTAGTTTCTTGAAAATGGGTAAGTTTTAGTTAAATATTGAAGAATAAGTGAATAGTTTAAGGGGAACTGGGAAAAAAGGTAATTGAAAAAAGTTAGGTTAACTAAAATGTATTTTCAGAAAAATTAAACATCTTCAAGGCTTATAGTGTGCAGAAATTGGAAAACGTACTATAGAATCATGATACTCGACTTGATTCTAAGGAATATTTATGTGCTTCTTCTTGTTCACAAATTAAAAATGATATAAAAATGTTTTATAAAATCGTTAATATAAAATAAAGTTGGATTTTTCTCTTTACAATTGTAATAATTTATCAAAAGTAAAAAAAATTGTTTTCTCATAAAATCATTGTAAAACTGATAGGATAAAAAATAATAAATAATTTTTCAAGAAGAAAATTAGTTTTTAAATTGTTGAATCGAATGGAATTTTGGAGACAATAAAGTGTGTTTTGAAAAAAGTAGCACTATCATGGTTTTGTGAAAAAGCTTTTCAAGTATAAGCTTAGAATCATTTTGAATATACCGCTGGACGTAAATGGCGTCTATCGTATCGCGCAGGCGTAAGCACGCTGCCAAATTCAATGACGCCGTGACTCTCGCTCCTCTCGCGATTTTTCGTTTGTGAATAAGAGGATTCTGACTTCAATTTATTGCAAGTTAAATGATTTTAGTTACTGATATTATAATTTTTGAGTCTGTTTAGTTTCTTTAAAATGGGTAAGTTTTAGTTTAATATTGAAGAATAAGTGAATAGTTTAAAGGAAACTGGGGAAAAAGGTCCTTGAAAAAAGTTAGGTTAACTAAAATGTATTTTCAGAAAAATTAAACATCTTCAAGGCTTTTAGTGTGCAGAAATTGGCAAACGTACTGCAGAATCATGATACTCGACTTGATTCTAAGGAATGTTTATGTGCTTCTTCTTCTTCACAAATTAAAAATGATATAAAAATGTTTCATAAACCCGTTAATATCAAATAAAGTTGGATTTTTCTCTTCACAATTGTAATAATTTATCAAAAGTAAAAAAATTGTTTTCTCGTAAAATCATTGTAAAACTAATAGGATAAAAAGTAATAAATAATTTTTCAAGAAGAAAATTAATTTTTAAATTGTTGAATCAAATGGAATTTTGGAGACAATAAAATGTGTTTTGAAAAAAGTGGCACTATCATCGTTTTCTGAAAAAACTTTTCAAGTATAAGCTTAAATTTATTTTGAATATACCGCTGAAAGTAAATGGCGTCTCTCGTACTGCGCAGGCGTATGCACGCTGCTACATTCCATGACGCCGTGACTCTCGCTCCTTTTGGGATTTTTCGTTTATGAATAAGAGGATTCTGACTTCAATTTATTGCAAGGTAAATGATTTTAGTCACTGATATTATTTTTTTGTCTGTTTAAGTTTCCTTCAAATGGGTAAATTTTAGTTCAATATTGAAAAATAAGTGAATAGTTAAAAGGGAACTGGGAAAGAGTCCTTGAAAAAAGTTAGGTTAACTAAAATGTATTTTCAGAAAAATTAAACATCTTCGAGGCTTATAGTGTGCAGAAATTGGAAAACGTACTGCAGAATCACGATACTCGACTCTTTTCTAAGGAATATTTATGTGCTTCTTTTTGTAAACAAATTTAAAATTATATAAAAATGTTGAAAACCTACAACTTCAGGTAGCTGGTTACTATGGTTATATGTAATTTGATGTATCGTTCGTACTATATTCTCATTTCTTGTATTTTTCCATGTATTTAATAATTTATTATTTGATTTTAATAAAATTCTCTTCATTGTAAAAGTAGTTTTTAAATTTATTTAAAAGTACCGTTTAAAATAGTTACTAGCAATAAGTTTATTCTTATACATTGCATTAGTAGATTTTTACCACGAAGTAGTATAAGGAGACCCCACTCCCGGAAAATTTGAACGCGTGGATTCGGATTTAGTTAGTTTGCATCGCTCGTAGCGCCTCTTGCGGGAACATGCACACATGCATACAGATCTACATACATAGAGGCAAACACATTCGTACAATCTGTGTTTCATGACAAGCATGTGTGCGTTTGTTTACACCCCGCTTACACTATTGGCCCCGCCATTTGTAAATCTTGTATTTCAACGCTTTTCTGCAAGAGGCGCTGCGAACGATGCAAACTAACTAAATCCGAATCTGTGCGTCCAAATTTTCCGAAGACCGCATGGGAGTGGGGTCTCCTTATACTACTTCGTGATTTTTACTAATTAGCAGTGAACGAATTGGAGAAATTTGAATTAGTAGAAACTACTGCCAATTAGTAGTTTTCTACTAATTCAGATTTAGAGAGTAGGAAAATTATATTTATATAACCTTAAAACAAATAACAAAGAAATCAGGGAATTTTGTTGGTCAGGGAAAATTAAAAAAAAGTCTGGGATTTTCAAAAAAATGGCAAAAGTCAAGGAAAGTCTGTAAGAAGCACTTAAGTAACTGTCGACAAATAATAAATTAAAAATATATATATATATTTAAATTTAAAATTGTTTTATTCTATTCATAAAAGATTCTATATTAAAAATGTTACAAGATTAGAATTCTGGTCTTCAAATATTAATGGTCAGGGAAAAGATGTACCTGAAGTTCTGAACGTTCATATAAACGATATATTCTTTCCCAATTCTATTTTATCTAAAAATACTGTTACAACTATAATGTAAAATAATGCATTTTAAATTTATTTTCATAATATATTATTTGCAATACAGATAAACATTTTAGCACTGTTTTTACTTTACAAAACAATCTTAAAAAAATTTCTTTCATTTTAACTTTCAGAACTTCAAGCACATGAAAAAGTTGGGGGATTTTGAAAATTAAGTTTTTTTAATGACTTGAAATTCTACTATTTAGTTGAAAATTTAATTATTTTCTCAAAAAGTAATCTTTTTTGTTCAACAATTAAACTTTTTTGTTAAATCTTCATCATTGGAAGTAGAAAATTCGTCTACTTGGATTGAAAATTTAATTTTTATTGTAGAAAAGTAATCTTTTTTGGTTGAAAATTCATCTTTCTTGGTTGAAAATTCAACTGTCTTCTAAAAGATTCTTCTTTTTGGCTTGAAAATTCAACTGTTTGGTTGAAAATTAATTTCTTTTGCTAAAGCTTCAACTATTTGATTGCAAATGTAACTGCTGGGTTGATAATTACCTTTTTTGTTGAAAAATATATTTTTTGTTGAAAATTCATCTTTTCAGGTTTTAAGGCCAAAGGTTTTCTAAAAAACTGAACTTTTTAGATATAGAAAATGTATCGCTCTTGTTGAAAATTTGTCTTTTTTATTGAAAATTTCACTATTTTTGTGAAAAAATGTTCAATTCTTTTCAAAATGTACATAATAAGGCAATTAGTATTGAATAAATATTAATATAAAGGCTTAAAAGTCAACCGGGAAGAATGTGATTTTTGACCGGGAAATGGCCTGAACTATTCCATTTTTTCTGGAAAATTTATCTTTTTTTGATGGAAATTTAATCTGTTTGGTAAAAAATTCATTTGTTTAGTTGAAAATTGAACTAATTCGTTGAAATTTATTTTATTTGGTTAAAAATTTATTTTCTTGGTTGAAAATTTGTCTCTTTTTTTTAAATTCATTTTTTGAATTGAAAATTCATTTGTTTGGTTAAAAACTCATTTTATTATTATTGATTCGTCATTTTAGTTCAAAATTTATTACTTTATTTGAAAATAACTGTTTTGTTAAGAATGCATTTTTTAAACTGAAAATTAGTTGTTTCAACTGACAATTTAACAGTTCCATTTTTGCTTTAAAATTCTTTAAAATTTATCTTTTTTAGTTGAAAATTCATTCATTTGATTAAAAATTCGTCTTTTTTCAATTGTTCTGTTGTTGTTAAAAATTGAACTATTTCGTTGAAATTTATTTTCTTTAGTTAAAAATTCATTTCTTTATTTGAAAATTTGTCTTTTTTGGTTGAAAGTTCAATTATTTGGTTAAAAATTCATTTTTTTTTGTTGAAATTTCGTTTCTTTGTTAAAATTGAGAAATATTTTTTTCAACTGAAAATTTAACTATATGTAACATTTATCCTTTAAAATATATCTTTTTTTAGTTGGAAATTCATTAATTTGATTGAAAATTCGTCTTTTTGGTTTAAAAGTTTTTTTTTGTTTGTAGAAAATTCAAATTTTTAGGTTGAAAATTAAACTTTTTGTTAAAGATTCATATTTTTGGGTCGAAAATTCAACCTTTTGGATAAGATTTTTTTTCTTTATTGATTGAAAAATCGTTCTTGGTGGAAAATTTTAGTTTTTTTGAAAATTCTTCGTTTTAGTTTGAAAATTAGTTATTTTGTTTGAGGATTCAAGTCATTTGTTAAAAATTCTTAGTTTTTGGTTTAATTCGACTGTTTTTGTTTAAAAATTTAACTATTTCGTTGAAATTTATTTTACTTAGTTAAAAATTCATTCCTTTATTTGAAAATTTGTCTTTTTTGGTTGAAACTTCAATTATTTGGTTAAAAATTCACTTTTTTTGTTGAAATTTCGTTTCTTCGTTAAAATTGAGAAATATTTTTTTAAACTGAAAATGTAACTATGTAACATTTATCCTTTAAAATATATCTTTTTTTAGTTGAAAATTTATTAATTTGATTGAAAATTCGTCTTTTCGGGTTGAAAGTTTTTGTTTTGTAGAAAAATCATATTTTTAGGTTGAAAATTCAACCTTTTGGATAAGATTTTTTTTCTTTATTGATTGAAAAATTATTTAGTTAAAAATTCATTCCTTTATTTGAAAATTTGTCTTTTCGGTTGAAAGTTCAATTATTTGGTTACAAATTTATTTTTGTTGAAATTTCGTTTCTTCTTTAAAATTGAGAAATAGTTTTTGGTTTAATTCGACTGTTTTTGTTTTAAAATTTAACTATTTCGTTGAAATTTATTTTATTTAGTTGAAAATTAATTTCTTTATTTACAAATTTGTCTTAAAACTATTTGGTTAAAAATTCATTTTTTTCTTTATTGAAAATTCGTTTTTTTTAATTAATAATTATTTTCTTCACTGAAAATGTAACGATTCCATTTTTACTTTGAAATTGATCTTTTTTAATTGAAAATTCATTAATTTGATTGAAAAGTCGTCTTTTTGGGTTGAAAATGAATTTGTTTTGGTAGAAAATTAATATTTTTAGGTTGAACACTCAACTTGTTGTTAAAAATGCATATAGAAGCAAACCTTTTTTCATTTAAATTATTGATCTCCTAGGCGTAAGGTTGTTTTTATACCTAAAAGAAAACATTAAAACCGTAAGGAAAAATGAAAAATTGGTCAGGGAAAAGTCAGGTAATTTCGAAATTGGGATTTTGTAGCAACCCTGTAGTTGGAAATCTAATTTTGATTTGTGAGCTTTTTTGTGTTCGAATTTTGGTACATAAAGTGGATCATAAGAAAGTAGATTTAATTTCGATCTTGAAAGAATTTTTAGAGAAGATTTCAGATTGATACGGCACTGCACGTCGACAGAAGCAGCAGAAGTAGTAGCAAAATCGTAGCGGCGGTACTAACTTCGTTTTTTGCTCCGTCTTCTTCACTTAAAAATGATCGTTCCGGCCTTCTTGATACTAGGGTATAAATTCATTATAGTGAAAATGGTGAACTTTTTTTTCTAAATCTTCGTAAATCCTGGAGGCGTGTTTCTCCGGGTGAATGGACGTGACGTAACAAATAACCATAGGACAGCAGCTCTTATTTTAAAACACGTGGTGTCTGTGCCTCTAGATATCGTTCGGATAAATTAAATTGACAAACTGAAAAGTTATAAGAACTCGTGAAAGATATGCTTTTTATTCCTTCTTCAAAAATTTGACTCGGTTACCTACTTCCCATGAGTCGTAAAGAATATGTTGCAGTTGAGCAAAAATTTATTGTCTCATAAAGATTACTTTTATGGGCAATGAATTTCGCTTTTTATTATAGTTCGATTTTAAAATTAACTTGCTTTTAAAATAATTTTACGGTCGTAGAAACGAGATTTCATGTTTCTTATGTGGACTTTTGTTTATAATGTTGTTGTTACAATATATTGTTTGTTTTAAATCAATTTGCAAATTGAGGGTTCAACTTAGTAAAGAGCAGAACGATCAAACGAGGCCAATCCATTCACCTTGCCTTTAATTGCTAATCCAGTCGACTCAATTCACTTTCTATAAAACCATATTTTATTATAAAATACGAACAAAAAATTCGGTTGAGAATTCTTGTCTGTGCGACAACAAATTATTGAATATAACCTGAAATATGAATATCGCGTGTCATCCTTGAAGTCTTATCACAATATAGTTAATTTCCATGAAGTTTTATGAACATAAAGATAATTTTTTATAACAGGTTCAACTGGTGGCTTCGTTCAAAAACCAAGTAATTGCTCATTTTTAATTTAGGACATTTTCAGGGTGGCGACTTGACCGGGAAATGACCTGGAATTTTATTGACCGGGAAAACCCGGGAAATGACCGGGAATTTAATTTAAAACCCGGGAATTTACTTCTGATTATAGAAAAATTCAAGAAATATAATTTCACTTGGAACAGGGAATTTTTTACATGGAATGGGAATTTTTTAAAGGAATTACGTATAATTCGGATTTAGAAGAAAGGAATTTTCAAAAATCCCTCTTCCAAGTCAGAATTCGTCACAATTTGAAAGTTCCCTCTTCTAAATTTTAGGTAATAAAAGTACTTCAAGCAGTTTTCAGAGTAGAAGTAGTATTTCAAAGAAGAAATATTTCTGAATTATAATAGAAATTTTGTTTACATTGTTCGTTGCGAATTCATCGTTTTTTAGTTAAAAATTCAACTACTGGGTTAAAAGTTAAACTTTTGTTAAAAATTAATTTGTTTGGTTGAAGATTCATCATTTTAATTTAAAATTCATCTCTGGTTGAAAATGTAACTACTTTATTGAAAATCAATTTATTTTTTTTTGATGAAAATTCAACTATTTGGTTGAAAATTGATATTTTGCATTAAAAAATTAAACTATTTGTTTGAAAATGTATGTACTTTGTGGAAAATTCATCTTTTTTTGTAGACAATTAATCTTTATGGTTGAGAATTCATCTATTCGGCATAAAATTCAACTATTTCAGTTGAAGATTTATCATTTTAGTTGAAGATTCATAATTTTAGTTGACAATTCATCAGTTTGGTTGAAAATTAATTTCTTTAAATGAAAATTTAACTTTTTCATTGTGAGTTGAAAATTATTATTTTCAAGTTCGGAATTCCACAATTTGGATAAAAATTTGTCTTTTTTAATTGAAAATTTTTTGGTAGAAAATTATCTTATTTTTCTTTGAAAGTTAATCTTCTTGTTTAAAATTTCTTCTGTTCAGTTAAAAATTCAAGTATTCCAGTCAAATATTTATCATTTTAGTTGAAAATTCATCTTTTAGGCTGGAAATAAAATTATTTGGTTGAAAGTTAAACTCTTTTGTTAAAAATTAATTTTTTTTTTAGTTAAAGATCCATCGTTTTAATTAAAAATTCTTTTCTGTGGTTGAAAAATGAGCTGTTTGATTGAAAATTTGTTTTTTCTTTGGATGTTTTTTGGTTGAAAATTATTATTTTTATTAAACTGAAAATGTAACTATTATTCCAGTTGAATATTTCATAATTTTAGTTCAAAATTCATGTCTTTGGTTGAACATTCATTTTTGACTAAAAATTTAATTATTCACTTTTTGGTTGAAAAATTATCTTTGTTAGTTAAAAATTCGTCTTTTTTGGTAGCAATTAATCTTCTGGGTTGAAAATTAATCTTTTTGGTCAAAAATTCAAATATTCTAGTTAACGATTCATCATTTCAGTTAGAAATTCATCTTTCTGGTTTGAAATTCAACTATTGCAGTTAAATATTTACAATTTTATTTGAAAATTCATCTCTTTGTTTGAAAATGTAACTACTATTTTGAAAGTAATTTTTTTAACTGAAAATTTAACTTATTCAAAATTGAAAATTCCATAGTTGTTGTTGAAAATTCATCTGTTTGGTTGAACATTAATTTTTTTAACTTGAATTTTAATTATTAAAGTTTTGGTTGACAATTTATCTTTTTTCAGTAAAAATTAATTTTTTTGTTTGAAAATGGAACTATTTCAGTTAAAGATTCATGGTTTTAGTTGAAAACTTTTATGTTTGGTTTACAAATAATTTTTTAAACTAAAAATGCTACTATTCCATTTTCGATTGAAAACTATTATTTTTTCAGGTCAAAATTTAACTATTTGGTTGAAAATTCGTCTTCTTTTATTAAAACTTAAAACCTTCATTTAAAAATTAATGTATTTGGTTGAAAAATTGTATTTGTGGGTAGAACATTCATCTTTTTATTTAAAATGTAATCTTCATTAAAAATTCGTCTTTTTGGTTGAAAATTCGAGTGTTCCAGTTAAATATTCATCATTTTAGTTGAAAATTTATCTTTTTGGTTTAAAATTTAACTATTCCAGATAAAGATTCATAATTTGATTTGAAAATTCATCACTTTGGTTGAAAATTGAACTATTTGATTGAAAATCCGTTTTTTTTTTGTTGAAAATAAATTTTTTCAACTGAAAGTTTAACTATTCCATTTTTTTGTAAAAAATTGATATTTTTTAGTGGAAAATTTAAGTATTTTTTTCAAAATTCATTTATTTTGCAACGTTTTGCTCTGTTGTGTTAAAAGATGTTTAGAACGAACGTCATTAATTAAAATAAATGTTTGCGTTTTGCGACAAATATAAATATGTTCCTTTGAGTTGACCGGGAAAATTGAAAAACTTGACCGGGGAAAACCGGGAAATGACCGGGAATTTGAAAGCGTCCGCCGAATCGCCACCTGTTTCTCTTAATGTCATCTGAATTCACTCCAATTTTAATTAGTGGAATTTTTTCGAATAAAATAATTTTTTTCATTTGAATTCGTTTGAATTTAACTAGATTTAATTTATCTTGAATTCTTTTAAATTCAAAAGAATATTAGTCACTGTTAGTCCTTTTTTGGGTTAAAAATCAGTAACTTTTTCGGTTTAAAGTAAATTAGTATGTGGCGGTCCTGAGAATAATAAATTAAACATGTGGCCATTTTAATTTGTTTTATTCTATTTATAAAATAATCTGTATTAAAAATGTTAAATGATTAAAATTTTGGTATTTAAATATTAATGGTCAGAGGCCGACGGCAGTAGGTGGATGGTGATTCTCGATTCGTCGATATCGAATGTTAATCACGGACGGGAGCGGTTAGCTTTCGGATGGGTGACCGTTCGTAATTCTTGCTTAGTCGTGTTTTCATTGCATTTTACTACCGTCGAGTAAGAGATTTGATGCCGGGAATGAATGTGGGCTCTCGATGCTATCGAATGTCTACATCCAAACTCGTCTGTCGGTAACCGGTTGTGCTCAGGAGTTTTGGTTTTCTGCAGTTTTCCACTTCTCTGACCAAATGTTTCCAATAAAAATCTAAAAAATCCGGCTGCAGGCGGTAGGGTTTTTTAGATATGTAAAAACTCGAAAACGGGTGTACGTGGATTGAAAAACTAATCTATTAATGATGAAGGAAAAAGAAAAATTAGTCAGGGAAAAGTGAGGTAATTTTGAACATGAAGTTTTGCTGCCACCCTGTAACAGGTTTTTAAACAGCAGTAATTTCCTAAATGTTAATTTAATACAGTTTTGCAATGAAAATCTGGCCCGATCGGCCAAGTTGGCTACGTGCTGCAGATCGTTCTTCTTTCGGGTAACAGCTGTGTCAAAATGCGGACGCGGAGCGTTGAAGAATCCAAAAGCAATATTGTGCTGCGAGACGAAGTCGAGAGGTGGAGAACGTGAGACAGAGAGACGAAATAGAGAGAAAGAGAGATAGAGAGAGTCGGACGAGTTGAGCATAAAAAGGATAATAATAAGAAACATAGCGGAAGATTGAACTTGCTTATTCTGGAAAACTAATTACAGCATTACACGCTCGAGGAACTAAAACGGAAGCTTTTAATCTGTTCTGAACTTTTAAATTTCACCCCTACATCAACGACTTTATCAGCTTCAACAAACTGCTTATACTTCCACATTTCCACAATCATTACAAATATTCCAATTAGCGAAATTAAACTTTAAGTCTTTATTGCAAATAAAGGGTCTTGCTTAAAGCAAACTCTTTTCATCAGTACAGACTTCACACTCTTTCCCCTATTCCCCTCTTACCCCCTTTTTTAAATCAATTCACCTTTTTTATCCTCCAGGCCTCGGACTCACAACACTATTGATATTATGTGACACTTTTGCTTCCTCATAGAGGAAGCTTTGTAATGGTAACATTTTCCAAAAAATTTTAATTCATTTAATTAAATCTTCCTCAATTTAAAAATGTATAATACAATGTTCTAAGCACACTTTTTTGTGAACACGATAACTTGAAAACGGTTGCAGATAAATTGATCAAATTTTGAGGGCTTATTTTCACCACTAACAGGCCTCACAGATCGGCCCTATATCCCCTATTGTACCCTATATTCAGTTAAAGTCCCTAAAGTACCCTATTTTCAAGATTTGGTCCCTATGGTACCCTATTTGCAGCCCCCCTTAATGGAACTTCAAAAAGAATCCAAGGAATTATTAATTAATTTAACTAATTCATTTGAAGGAATTTCGAAGCGTTTGATATATTTTAGGATAAAGAATTTTCTAGAATTTCGGAAAATATGAAACGATTTTACAGGATTTATAAGGTGGTAAGATATTTTAAAGGATTTCATGTTATTTTATAAGATTTCCGAGCATTTCAATGACTTTAGGAATTTTAAAACTCTTAATGTATTTTAATACATTTCCCTGGATTTCAGGAAATATCATTATAGAATTTTACAGGATTTTATAATATTTTAGCGGATTTCAAAGAATTTATTCACGAGAAGTGAGGTATTTCGTAGGGTTTCAAAGATTTGAAATATTTTAGGAAATCTTAAAAGATTCCAAACAATTTTTTATTAATTTTAACAGATTTAATAACATTTTAGTGGATTTTAAAGAATTTATTCAAGAAAAGTGAGTTATTTCGTAGGGTTTTAAAGATTTGAAGAGATTTAAAATTATTTTTTGGATTTCACCCTGAATTCTTATTAATTTATGCTGAATTCTTTGAAATTCGTTTGAATTTTTTAATGAATTTGAATTCTTATAAATTTACTCAATTTTACATAATTTAATTGATTTTTTTAAAGTTTTTATATAATTGGTTCTGCAGAATATTGGATAAAATGACCAACTGATTTGAAATATTTTAAGGTATTTTTCAAATTCCTTGGCATTTTCTAGAGCTTTACAAAATTTCAAGGTATTTCAAAATATTTTAAAGGATTAGATATATTCTAGGTTATATTAAAAGATTATAAAGAAATTGTTAATTGATTTCAGCAATTTAATAGAATTTCAAAGGATTTGAAATATTTTAAGGTATTTTAAAAGATTCCCATGCATTTTCAAGAGCTTTAAAAAGTTTTTAAGGATTGGAAATATTTTAGAAAATGTTTACGATTCTCAGAAATTTTTTATTTATTTCAATAGTTTGAAGGGATTTCAAAGACTTTGAAATTTTTTTACGGTATTTTAAAAGATTCCAAAGAATTTTCAAGATATTTAAACAATTAAAGGGATTTCCAAGGGTTTTAATCATTTTAAGGGATTTTAATATTTTAATGGTTTTCAAAGAATTTATTCATAAGAAATAAGGGATTTCGTCGGGTTTAAAAGATTTTAAGAGATTTTTCAATATTTTTTACAATTCATTTGGAATACGCCCTGAATTCTTATTAATTTATCCTGAACTCTTTTAAGTCCTTTTGAGTTCTTCTAGATACACTCAATTTTACTCACGTCAATGGATTTTTTAAAAGTTTTTGTTTAATTCATCTTGAAGTCATTAAAACTCCTTAAAATATTCGGCATTTCATCAAATTCTTTTGAATTTTCTTTAATTTTTTCTAAAATTCATTTCAAACTTACTCAATTCAATGAATTTTTTCATATTTTTACATTTTTTTCATATTTTTAAATTTTTGCCAATTCATTTGAATTTTTTAATTCACCTGAATTTTTATGCATTTTATCGAATTCGTCTCATTTCCCGTACATTCCTCTAAATTCACTCAAATTTTACAGAAAAAAAGAAATTTTTTCGATTTCTAAAACTGTTTACAATTTGAATTTTTTTGAATTGTTTTGTAGTCATTAGTCATTAGGCGCGGTTAGTACTTGAATGAGTGACCGTTCAGGATTACTGCGTGCTGTTGGCCCGTCGTGTGTGTGGTGGGCCCACATTGGTAGTAAATATCCACCTAGAAACACTACCCGAATCGGGTAGTGAGGCAATGAACTTTCGAGTTCGAACTGCTAATCAATTTTTTTTATTTTTTTTTGTAGTCATTAGTCATTTTTTTTTAGTCAGAAATTACTAGGGTTTCAAAGATTTGAAGAGATTTGAAATATTTTTTTTTTAATTCACCCTGAATTCTTTTAAATTCTTTGGGATTCCCTTGAAATTTTTTACTTCACTTGAATTATTCTAAATGTACTCAATTATACTTAATTCAATGGATTATTTTTTTAATTTTTTAAAGTTTTTATTTTATTGATCCTGAAGTCTTTCAACCTCACCCTTGCATTTTTCCCTTGCATTTTTCTAAGCTCATTTTAAAGTTACTGAATTCATCAAAGTTTCTTCATATTTTAAAATTGTTTTCAATTCATTAAATTTTTTTTTAATTCACCTTGAATTTTTATGAATTTCATCGAATTCTTCTCGTTTATCTTAAATTCATTTCTATTTTACGGAAATCAATGGAATTTTTTTGACTTTTAACATTGTTTCTAATTCATTCGAATTCGTTGGAATTTAACTTGAATTGTTTTGAAGTCTTATAAATTTATCCTGAATTTTTTACCCTTTGAGCGCGAAAAAAGTACCCTATGAGCGTGATGAAAAGTACCCTTTGGTCTCTATATCTTATCCCATAGGGACTGTGAGGTCTGCACTAATATCTTGAAACTGACCAAAGGATTTCGAAAAATATTTATTGCATTTTTTTTAGCACTCAATAATATTTTAAAAATCGGTTTTTTTATAGTAAAACTTTTTTCATTAGCATAATTCGAAGTTGATGCAACAATATAAAAGATTCCTTGGTTCGAGACGAATCGATTGACCTATAATATTAATACATTTTATTGAAGAGGAGGGAAGTTATGGTAATTTATATATTTTGAAAATCGGGTTTTTATAGTAACACTTTTTTCATTAATATAATTCAAAGTTGATGCAAGAACAGAAAAGATGCGTTGATTCGAGATGAATTGATTGACCTCTAATATTAATACATTTTATTGAAGAGTAAGGAAGCTATGGTAATGCATAACATTTCGAAATACGGTTTTTTATGGTAAAAGTTTTTTCTGCAACATAATTCAAAGTTGATGCAAGAATCAGGGCTCGGAACGGGTTACTTTTTAGTAACTTAGTTACTTTTTTGATCCGTGGTTACTGAAAAGTTACTTTTTTTATGAAAAGGTTACTTTTGGTTACATTTTTCCCCCGAAATAGCGAAATTAATTAATTTATTAATCGTATTATTTAAAAACTTGTGAAAAATTGAAAAATTCCAATTTTTTCAGTAAATTTGGCACTTTAGAGCCGGGAGAATTAGGGAATAACAATAAAATAATAATTAGTTCGTATGTAAAATGTATCAAAAGGGTTATCAATTGAATTATTATGAATCCTCATAAAAATTGCAATTTAGTTAAAATTGCTAGTTTTTGATTTAAAATTTAAATCTTTTTTGTTGAAATATTGAACTATGTATTATATTTTTCGTTGAGAATTTATCTTCTTTGGTGGCAATTCGGTTAAAAAGTTGGAACAATGTTTATTAAAACTTTATTTTGTTGTTGAAAATTCATTATTTTATTTGAAAATTCGTCTTTTTTGGTCGAAAATGAATTTTCTTGATTGAAAATTACCCTTCTGTGTAAAAATACATAATTTTATTTGAAAATTCATCTTTGTGGTTAGAAATGTACTTATTTTGTTGAAAATTGGTCTTTTTGACTTAAAAACTCAACAATTTTGTTGAAAAATAACCTATTTTGTTGAAAAATCGTCTTTTTTGAATGAATTCTACTTTTTTTATATTAAATTAAAATACTTTTTAGTGATTACAGAAAATTTCGCAAACATTTTAAAGCTAACGCCAAAAATTTGAAAGATTTCACTAAGATTTAAAGGGTTTCACAAAAACATCAAAAAATTTCAGAAAAGTTCGCATATTTCACAAAAATTTCAGAAAATTTCGTTAAAATTTCCAAAAATTCCACAAAAGTTTCAAAATATTTGAGAAAATTTCGCAGTTTTCAAACAATTCCATAAAAACTTCACAAAATTTCTGAACGATTTCAAACATTTCGAAGATTTCAGAAAAATTAAAAAGAAATCAGAAAACTTTCAACAATTTTAGAAAGATTTCAGAAAGATTTAAAATAATTCACAAAAACTTTGTTTTCAAAGATTTGAGAAGATTTCGCAAAGATTTTGGAAAAATTTCACAAATATTTCAACATTTTTAAAACATTTCTAACAAAAATTTCAACGGTTGCAAACAAATTGCAAAGATTTTAGAAAGATTTCACAAAAATTTCAAAACATTTCAGAAAATTTCAGAAGATTTCGCAAAGATTTAAAAGTTTTCACAACAACTTCAAAAAATTTCAGAAAAATTCGCAGATTTCACAAAAATTTCAGAAAATTTCCAAAAATTCTATAAAAGATTCAAAATATTTTAGAAAATTTCGCAAAGATTTCAAAGATAACGCAAAAGCTTAAAAAAATTTCAAAAGATTCACAAAAATTTTAGAAGATTGCGCAAAGATTTCACAACAAATTTCAAATATTACAAAGATCTCAGAAGATTTCGCAAATATTTTAGAAACATTTCAAATATTTTATAAAAATGTAGAAGAGTTCAAAAACAATTTGGTTGAACAATACCCTATTTTGTTGAAAAATCGTCTTTTTTGAATGAATTCTACTGTTTTTTATATTAAATTACAACACTTCTTGGTTATTATATCAATTATTACATTTTTCGTTAACAATTCATCTGTTTTAGTCAGAAAAATTCTACCATTTTATTAAAAGCTGAAATACTTTCTTAAAAATACATTTTTTTGTTGAAGATTCATAATTTTGGTGGAAACTTCCTCTTTTTTGGTAAAAAATCTTTTTTTTTCCCTTTTTCGCCACATTATTGTTACTTTTGGGTTATTTTTTTGAGAGAAGAATGTTTACAATTTTACTATTTTTTTAAGCTTGAGCAGTTCCGAGCCCTGAAGAATATAAAAGATTCCTTGCGGTTCGAGACGAATCGATTGACCTGTAATATTAATACATTTTATTAAAGAGTAGGGAAGTTATGGTAATTTATATATTTTTAAAATCGATTTTTGTAGTAAAAATTTTCTCATTCTCATAATTTAAAGTTGATGCAGGAACAGAAAAGATGTGCTGATTCGAGTCGAATCGATTGGCCTTCAATATTAATACATTTTATTGAAGAGTAAGGAAGCTATGGTAATGCATAATATTTGAAAGCACGGTTTTTTATAGTAAAACTTTTTTCACTAACATAATTCAAAATTGATGCAAGAACGGAAAAGATTCCTTGATTCGAGGGAAATCGATTGATCTATAATATTAATACACTTTATTGAAGATTAAGGAAGTTATGCTCATTTGTAACATTTGAATCATCTGTTTTCAAACAGAAAAACTTTTTTCATCGACATGATTCAAAGTTGACGCATGAATAGAAAATACTTTTTGATTCAAAAAATTTTCAAATAGAATAATTCTGACAATTTTTGTAAAGAAATCATAAAGTTGGGAAGGGGATAGGGTGCGACAGAAGTTTTCCCTTCTCTTTTCCAGGTCGAAAAGTTATCATTTCGAATACAAAATTTGATTTGTCTGATTTGTCTTTAAAAACATTTTTGTATTCTTTTGTAATTTTGTATTTTTTGTAAATGTCTGTTTTTAAATTGATCAAAATGAAGACTTTGGTTTGTCTATTACTGAAAAAAATAACTAATGCTTCCTCTATGAGGAAGCATATACATTTGCTAACGGGAACCAAAGTGCTCGTGAAATTCGGGTGAAAATTCATCTTTGTAGGTTGAAAGTTCAACTGTTTTGTTGCAAATGCAACTATTCGGTTCAAATTTAATCTTGTTAAAAATTCATCTTTCGTGATCGAAAATGAGAATTTAAAGCGTTTCATATTAAATTCAATGCGGTATCTGCATTCATTTTATTAAAAAGAATTGATGGCCCTAATCTTCCCCTATTCTCTTAGTAAAAATAATCCGATTTCAGGTCCCGGAAGCTGGAATTACAATATTGTCATATCGATGTGGGCACTATGCCATAATTTAGTGCCTATTTAGTGCTAATTTATGCTGCAGAAAAAAAATTTTGTGCCCGGTAATTTTGGTCAAAAACATGTAGTAGTGCCAGCTTCAGCTGAAGCCACAACTCCGGTATGCGAAACTCGGAAACTATTAATGATATCAAATTCTCCTTTGCGCAGGAATTTAGTGTTAATCAAGTGCTCTGGATTTGTGCTATGCACAAAATCCGGGCACTTTTTTTTTTACCAAAAACGTGTAGTAATGCTAGCTTCAGGTGACTCTGG
>CAKNYM010052851.1:658540-681920 GCA_932195095.1 Andricus curvator
AATAAAATATAATAATAATTCAAACAATTTATTCTGACTGAAAATCTGACTTTTATTTCAGAATGCGTTTTGATCTTTGTTTACATATGAACTCCTATCTAATACAACGCTGCTGAAGGCTGGTGACCTTCTCAGTATAAAACATCAACCAATTGCGACTCTCTCGGTTTCCATTCCTTGTCCTCGCGCCCCCCCTCCCCCCGTAACAGAAGTTTTGGTGGGACTGACGTAAGAACTGGACTCTCCACTATACGACGAATCACTACTTAACTTGGGCATGATTTCGACTCGCACAACAAATTTCGCGCATAAAGGTAAAGGTGGTAGTTGGGTGTACAATCTAAACATGAATAATACAAACAATAAAGTAGCCTCGGAATGGACTGAAACTTTGATTGAGGTTTTGAAATATGGTCAGGAGTAGATAGGGAATCACATGGTAGTCAAGGGGTCGGTTTGATTATGAATGAAAAAGCTAGATATATGTTCCAAAAACGACTTAAATACTTTCTTTCTGCCCTTTTCAGATAGTTGGAAAAAATCTTTCTGATTGTAGGATTTATTATAAAGATACGGAAATATACGCTGAAGTAAAGGAATTACCTTCTTCATTAAAAATCAAATACAACTTTAGTCATTTTTATCTGAAGAACATTGAACATAACATATGGTCGTTGTGAAGCGCGAAGACCAAATTGCGCGCAGCAAGCGCGCTCAAACTTTTGGGTTTCTATTATACGATGAACAGAAACGAGCGTGAAGCGCGAGGTTCACATGATGATCATACCAAATATCGAGCGCGAAGCGCGAGTGTCGTGATGAGAATGTGTTCCTTAAGGTCGATAGAACCTTAAGTAAATTAGTTCTTATTTTTATGTAAAACTGACATAATTAAACCAAAAGCAGGTCATAACGATGAAGCTTACTAAGAGAGTATTAGCTTGCGAAGCGCGCAATAGCGAGCACACGAAGTGTGAAAACCTAGACGACAAATGTGTCCGAGCGCGCAGCGCGAGGTGAATGCATTATCGAGCGCGAAGCGCGAGATAAACATATAATCGAGCGCGAAGCGCGAGATGAATACCTAATCGAGCGCGAAGCGCGAGATCCAACAGGTGCGCGCCCTAGGCGCGCTGAAACTTGCGAGCGAAGCGAGCCGCGCGCGAAGCGCGCGATGAGAATGTGCCCGCGAAGCGGGCAGATTTTTTTAGTTAGAAATTAGTAGGATTTCAAAGATTTGAAGAGATTTGAAATTATTTTTTGAAAAACACCCTGAATTCTTTTTTATTCTTTGGGATTCCATTTAATTTTGTACACTTGAATTATTCTAAATTTACTCAATTATACTTAACTCAATGGTTTTTTTTTAATTTTTGAAAGTTTTCATTTAATTGATCCTGAAGACTTTTAACCTCACCTTGAATTCTTAGGCATTTCATAAAATTCTTTTGAATTCGCTTGAATTTTTCTAAGCTCATTTCAATGTTACTGAATTCATAAAAGGTTCTTCATATTTTAAAATTGTTTCCAATTTATTTAATTTTTTTTAATTCACCTTGAATTTTTATGCATTTTGTCGAATTCTTGTAGTTTCCCTTAAATTCCTCCAAATTCACTCAAATTTTACAGAAATAAGTGGATTTTTTCGATTTTTAAAACTTTTTCCAATTCATTTGAATTTTTTTGAATTATTTTGTAGTCATTAGTCATTTTTTCAGTTAGAAATTAGTAGGGTTTCAAAGATTTGAAGAGAGTTGAAATTATTTTTTGAAATTCACCCGGAATTCTTTTTTTGGTATTCCCTTTAATTTTTTACTTCACTTGAATTATTCTAAATTTACTCAATTATACTTAATTCAATGGATTTTTTTTTGAATTTTCAAAAGTTTTTATTTAATTGATCCTGAAGTCTTTTAACCTCGCCTTGAATTCTTAGGCATTTCATAAAATTATTTTGAATTTTTCTAAGCTTATTTCAAAGTTACTGAATTTAAAAAAGTTTCTTCATATTTTAAAATTGTTTTCATTTAATTATTTTTTTTTTAATTCACCTTGAATTTTTATGAATTTCATCGAATTCTTCCCGTTTCCCTTAAATTCCTCTAAATTCACTTAAATTTTAAAGAAATAAATAGATTTTTTTCGATTTTTAAAACTTTTTGCAATTCATTTGAATTTTTTGAATTATTTTGCAGTCTTTAGTCATTTTTTTAGTTAGAACTTAGTAGGATTTCAAAGATTTGAAGAGATTTGAAATTATTTTTTGAAATTCACCCTGAATTCTTTTTTATTCTTTGGGATTCCATTTAATTTTGTACTTCACTTGAATTATTCTAAATTTACTCAATTATACTTGACTCAATGGATTTTTTTTTGAATTTTCAAAAGTTTTTATTTAATTGATCCTGAAGTCTTTTAACCTCGCCTTGAATTCGTAGGCATTTCATAAAATTCTTTTGAATTCCCTTGAATTTTTCTAAGCTTATTTCAAAGTTACTGAATTTAAAAAAGTAAAAGTTTCTTCATATTTTAAAATTGTTTTCATTTAATTAATTTTTTTTTTAATTCACCTTGAATTTTTATGAATTTCATCGAATTCTTCTCGTTTACCTTAAATTCCTCTAAATTCATTCCAATTTTACGGAAATCAATGGAATTGTTTCGACTTTTAAAATTGTTTCTAATTCATTCGAATTCGTTGGAATTTAACTTGAATTGTTTTGAATTCTTATAAATTTATCCTGCATTTTTTACCCTTTGAGCGCGAAAAAGTACCCTATGAGCGTGACGAAAAGTACCCTTTGGTCCCTATATTTTATCCCATATGGACTGTGAGGCCTGTAATAGTTTTTCCCCTCGATCGATGATGCTAGTTGTGTTAAAATTGTCCCAAACTTAAGTTTCATTCCAGAAATAACGCTAATTAAATTTCTTGTAGAAATTGGAATTGATTCTGAGAAGTTTTGAAAAGAGCTTTGCGTCCGTCAACCGAAAACCGGATCATCGGAAAGATGCACGAACTTGTTGCGAATTTGGTACAGCAACTATGATCGCCAATAAATTATGGGTTGGCAGGAGACGATAATCGTCGATCTCATGTGATCGCTTAAAGTTCTCACGGCCCTGGCATAAATAACCCGATTATCCAGTGAAACCTTCGTCGGATATTCTCCTTTTTCTCGAATAAATGCCAATTTTCTTTCCGAAACGATAAAGATCACATCGGTCGCTAAATGCTTTGACCCACCATTTCAAGAGTTTAATTAGGAATTTGCCTCTAAAATTTTGCGAAGAAGCTTTGGAATTTTATCTGACAATGAATTTATTATTGTCGCAGGCCTCACAGACCGGTCCCTACACGGAAAAAATTTATCCGTGAAGAAGTCACGA
The DNA here is from genome assembly GCA_932195095.1 of Andricus curvator. NCBI lineage: Eukaryota > Metazoa > Arthropoda > Insecta > Hymenoptera > Cynipidae > Andricus > Andricus curvator. The sequence continues at coordinate 661,931 of CAKNYM010052851.1, forward strand.
ACTTGTAGCTAGGTTTTGGATACGAGATAAAAAAATGAAACATTACATCCTTATTTCTATGAGAAATATATGGATAAATTTCGAAGTTTCTTACGAACAGTTCGAATTTCCTACGAACAGTTCCTGAAAATTCCAGACTGAAATATAAAGAGGAAAAATTTTATTTGTGGGATTTAATTTTATATTAATTTATTAAATTCGCAACTCAGAAGATTCGAACCCTCAAAGACTGCTGACTCACCAGTTTCTAAACATAAATCAGGAGTGCGTAAACACGCGCAGCCATCGAGGCCAAGCAAAATAGGTATTATAAAACTTCTAGCCACTCATCCGACGAGCTCGAGGCACACATACGAGCGCACACACGCACCGCGCGTTTGGGAGAGTGTGTGTGTGGGCCACGTACAGGCGAACCTACTTTCGAGTTCCCAGATTTGTCGGGCAAGCTTGTGAGTACTCTGAGAATCTTTTCCCAATCACTCGTAATATTTTTGTAATTATTCACGTAAAAAAGAAGTGATGAACCGTTTTAGAATTTTCACATCGAGTTCGTCAATCTTTCTCAAAGTTCGCAGGTTATTTACGAAAATACATAAATATCCGATGAATTTTTCTCATATCCGAGACCTAGCTACTAGTTCGTGACTTTTTTACGGATAAATTTTTTCCGTGTATATCCCCTATTGTGCCCTATATTCAGTTAAGGTCCCTAAATCACCCTATTTTCAAGAATTGGTCCCTATCGTACCCTACTTGCAGACCGTAATGTAACTCTAAAAAAATTTATAAGATCAAAGCTTCCAAGAGTCAGGCATTTTGAAAAAAATAGCAAAAATCAGGGAATTTCTTTAAGAAGTAACTGTAAAAAATAATCAGGGCTGAAACACAGTCACTTTTTTCTCAAATCAATTCTGGTCTATACCTATTTCTGAATTGTCTTGAATTATTTTGAAATATTTCAAATTATTTATAAATATTCCGAGAAATTTGTGATAAATTTAATTAATTTGAAGGAATTTTCAAGATTTTATGGTATGTTTAAAACTTCTAATGCATTTTCAAGAGCTTTAACAAATTTCAAGGGATTTAAAATATTTTAGGTTTTTTTAAGTTATTTCAAAAGATTCCAAGTAATTTTTAATTGTTTTTAGTACTTTAATGGGATTTCAAAGAATTTGAAATATTTTAGGGAATTTTAAAAGCATCCAAGGAATTACTAATTCATTTAATTAATTTGAATGGATTTAAAAGCGTTTGAAATATTTTAGAATGAAGAATTTTATAGCATTTCGGAAGATATGGAAGGATTTTACAGGACTTATAGGGTTTTAACTCAATGCATTTTAATACATTTTCCAGAATTTCAGGAAATATTATCATAGAATTTCACAGGGATTTTATAATATTTTAATTGATAAAAAATGTATTCACGAGAATTGAGGTATTTTGTAGAATTTCAAAGGATTTGAAATATTTTAGGGAATCTTCAAAGATTCCAAGGAATTTTTAATTGATTTCAGTAATTTGAAGAGATTTCAAAGAGTTTGAAATATTTTAGGGTAAATAATTTCCTAGAATTTCGAAAGGTATGGAACGATTTTATAGGACCTATAAGTTTTAAGATATTTAAAAAGATTTCACGGGATTTTATAAGGTTTCCGAGGATTTCAATGATTGTAAGGGTTTTTTAAAAAGCTCAAGATATTTTAATAAATTTTCCACGATTTTAGGAAATATCACCAGAATTCATAGAATTTCACGAAATTTAATAAAAATTTAGTGGATTTTAAAGAACTTATTCAAGAAAAGTGAGCTATTTCGTAGGTTTTTAAAGATTTGAGATTATTTTTTGGAATTCACCCTGAATTCTTATTAATTTATACTGAATTCTTTTATATTCTTTGGAATTCTTTTGCAGTTTTTAATTCACTTGAATTCTTATAGATTTACTCAATTTTACTTAATTCAATGCATTTTTTTAGAATGTTTAAAGTTTTGATTTAATTGGTCCTTAAGATTAATTGATAAAATGATGAAAGTATTTGAAATATTTTAAGGTATTTTTCAAATTCCTTGGAATTATCAAGAGCTTTAAAAAATGTTAAGGTATTTCAGAAGATTTTAAGGTATTTTCCAATATTTTTTGCAATTCGTTTGCAATTCGCCCTGAATTCTTATTAATTTATCCTGAATTCTTTTCAATCCTTTTGAATTCTTCTAAATTAACTTAATTTTACTCAGTTCAATGTATTTTTTAAAAGTTTTTGTTTAATTCATCTTGAAGTTTTTAAAACTCACCTTAAATTCCTAGGTATTTCATTCAATTCTTTTAAATTCTCTTTAATTTTTTCTAAACTCATTTCAAACCTACTCAATTTAATAAATTTTTTCATATTTTTTAATTGTTTTGAATTCACTTGATTGTTTTTTAAATTTAGTTTGATTTTTCATGAATTTAATTGAGTTCTTCTTGTTTCCCTTAAATTCTTCTAAATTCACTCAAATTTTACTGAAATAAATGGATTTTTTCGATTTTAAAAAGTTTTTCCAATTCATTTGAATTTTTTTGAATTGTTTTGTAGTCATTAGTCACTTTTTGGTTACAAATTAGTAGGGTTTCGAAGATTTTAAGAGATTTGAAATTATTTTTTGAAATTCGCCCTGAATTCCTATTAATTTACCCTGAATTCTTTTAAATTCTTTGGAATTCCAATTAAATTTTTTTAATTCACTTGAATTCTTCTAAATTTGCTCAATTCTACTTAATTCAATGGTTTTTTTTTAATTTTTAAAAGTTTGTATTTAATTGATCCTGAACTCTTTTAACCTCCCCTTGAATTCCGAGACATTTCATCAAATTCTTTTGAATTCCTTTGAATCTTTGTAACCTTATTTCAAAGTTACTAGTTGATAGAAGTTTTTTCATATTTTTAAATTGGTTTTAATTCATTTGCATATTTTTTTAATTCATCTTAATATTTTAAAATTTTATCGAATTCTTCGCGTTTACCATAAATTCGTGTAAATTCATTTCAATTTTACGGAAATCAATGGAATTTTTTTTATTTTTAAAATTGTTTCCAATTCATTTGAATTCTTTGGAATTTAACTTGAATCGTTTCGAAGTCTTATGAATTTATCCTGAATTTCTTACCCTTTGAGCGCGAAAAAAGTAGCCCATGAGCGTGACAAAAAGTACCCTTTGGTCCCCATATTTTATCCCATAGGGACTGTGAGGCCTGTTGTCGCACTGAATTGATTGAATTTCATTTCCAAACACTCGTGGCGTTAATTGCAAGTAATTACGATGATTGACAAAATTAATCGGCATGCAAACGACCGAAACAAAAAAGTTCACACAGTTAGTGTTCTCAAGAGTTTAAGTGCTCGGAGAAATTCTCAGGAGCATGAGAATATGCTCGAGAATATGCTCGACCTTTATGTGCTTTGAGAATTTAATGAGCATTTATGAGCATTTTGAATCAGGATTAAAAAATCGTATTTTCTATCTTTATTAATAATAATTACATTATTTAAATTTCGCGGGAAACTGTATCGCTTCAAATTGGACAGGGCGCTAAATTTAAATGATGAAAGATAATATCAATGCAAACAAATTTTGTTTCTAAAATATTTCAACTAAATAGTTTTTTTCATACAAAAAAATTATTTTTAAACCAAAAGTAGAAGAATTAAATTTTAAGTTAAAACCATCAATTGTCAACTTAAAAAATAAATTCTCAACAAAATAATTAAATTTTAATTGAATTTTCTACCAAAAAAAAAGTTTCAATAAAGTATATAAATTTTCAACTAAAAAAGATTAATTTACAATTCAAAAATAGAAATGTTTCTATTTGCAGTTAGGAAAGTAAATTTGAAACAAAAAACGAATTTTCAACCAAATTAATTAATTTTCAACTAAAAATATAAATTTTCAAGCAAAAATGGAATTGTTACATCTTGAATTCAAAAAACTAATTTTCAACCCAAAAGATGAATTTTCTATCAACAAAAAACCTAATTTTCAACTAAAAATAGTCCTTTTTGAAGCAAAGAAATGAATTATTAACAAAAAATAGAATAGTTAAATTTTCTACAAAGCACATAACTTAAAGAAAAACATTACATTTCTATCAAAACAGGTAAATTTTCCACAAAAAATGGAATAGTTTAAGTGAATTTTGAAGTAAAATGATGAATCTTCAATCAAATAGTGGAATTTTTAACAAAAAATTGGTTCAACCGAAACAGATAAATTTTTCACCAGACAGTGGCTTTTTTAACCAAAAAAAAATTTAATTTCTACAGAAAGAGATGAATTTTGAACCAAAAAAATGTGTTAGGTCAAAACGAAAATAAATTCCAATCAAATTGTTGAATTTTTAAGCTAAAAAGACAAATTTTCAACAAAACAGTTAAATTCTCAACAAAAACAGATCAATTTTAATCAAACAGTTGCATTTTTAACCAAAAATATTGATTTTCTACCAGAAAAGATGAATATTCAACAAAATACGTACATTTTCAACCAGATAGTTGAATTTTCTTCCAAATTGTTGAATTTTCAACAAAAAATTTGTTCAACCGAAACATAAATTTTTCACCAGACAGTGGCTTTTTTAACCAAAAATATTGATTTTCTACCAGAAAAGATGAATTTTCAAACAAATAGTTGAATTTTCTTCCAAATAGTTGAATTTTCTTCCAAATTGTTGAATTTTCTTCCAAATTTTTTAATTTTCAACAAAAAGTTTGTTCTACCGAAACAGATACATTTTTCACCAGACAGTGGCTTTTTTAACCAAAAAAATTGATTTTCTACCAGAAAAGATGAATATTCAACCAAATACGTAAGTTTTCAACGAAATAGTTGAATTTTCTTCCAAATTGTTGAATTTTCAACAAAAAATTTGTTCAACCGAAACAGATACATTTTTCACCAGACAGCGGCTTTTTTAACCAAAAAAATGTAAAATTTCTACAGAAAGAGATGAATTTTATGACAAAAAATTGGTTAGTCAAAAAAGAAAATAAATTGCAAACAAGAAATATGACTTTTTAACAAAATTGTTGAATGTTCAACAAAATTATTCAATTTTGAACAAATAATATGATTTTTAACAGGGCTCGGAACGGGTTACTTTTTAGTAACTTAGTTACTTTTTTGATCCGCTATTACTAAAAAGTTATTTATTTTATCAAAAGGTTACTTCTGGGTACATTTTTTGCTCGAAATGGCCAAATGAATTAATTCATTAATCGTATTATTTTAAAACTCCAATTTTTTCAGTAAATTTGGCACTTTAGAGCCGGAAAATCTTGAACAAAATTGCAATTTAGCTAAATTTGTTAGTTTTTAATTTAAAATTTAAGTCTTTTTTGTTGAAATAATCTTTGGTTGACATTCTGTTAAAAGTTGAACAATTTTTGTTAAAACATTATTTTGTTGTTGAAACTCCATCATTTTAGTTGAAAATTTGTCTTTTTTGGTAGAAAATTAATCTTCTTGATTGAAAATCACTCTTTTGTCTAAAAATACATAATTTTGTTTGAAAATTCATCTTTTTGATTAGAAATGTGCTTATTTTGTTGAAAATTCGTCATTTTCGGTTGAAGATTCCCCTGTTTTCGTAGAAAATTCAACTATTTGGTTGAAAGATAACATTTTTGTCAAAAATCCATATTTACTGGTTGAAAATTCAACTGTTTTGTAAAAATTGGTCTTCTTGGGTTAAAAACTCAACAATTTGGTTGAAAAATCGTCTTTTTTGAATAAACTCTGTTTTTTATATTAAATTAACAGGGTGGCGACTTGACCGGGAAACCGGGAAATGACCTGGAATTTTATTGACCGAGAAAAAACCGGGAAATGACCGGGAATTTAATTTAAAAACCGGGAATTTACTTCTGATCATAGCAAAATTCAAGAAATATAATTTCACTTGGAACAGGGAATGTTTTACATGGAATGGGAATTTTTTAAACGAATTATAATTCGGATTGAGAAAAAAGGAATTTTTAAAAATCCCTCTTTCAAGTCAGAATTCGTCACAATTTTAAAGTTCCCTCTTCTAAATTTTAGGTAATAAAAGTACTTCAAGCAGTTTTCAGAGTAGAAGTAGAATTTCAAAGAAGAAATATTTCTGAATTATAATAGAAATTTTTTTTTATATCGTTCGTTGCGAATTCATCGTTTTTTAGTTAGAAATTCAACTACTGGGTTAAAAGTTAAACTTTTGTTAAAAATTAATTTATCTTTTTTTGATGAAAATTCAACTATTTGGTTGAAAATTGATATTTTTCATTTAATAATTAAACTATTTGTTTGAAAATGTATGTACTTTGTGGAAAATTCGTCTATTTTTGTAGACAATTAAACTTTATGGTTGACAATTAATCTTTTTGGCATAAAATTAAACTATTCCAGTTAAAGATTCATCATTTCAGTTGAAGATTCATCATTTTATTTGAAAATTCACCAGTTTGGTTGAAAATTAATTTCTTTAAACGAAAATTTAACTGTTCCATTCTGAGTTGAAAATTAAAATTTTCAAGTTCGGAATTCCACAATTTGGATAAAAATTTGTCTTTTTAATTGAAAATTTAACTATTCCGATGAAAATTCATGTATTTTGTTAAAAAATCGATTTTTTTGTTGGTAAAAAATTATCTTATTTTTCTTTGAAAGTTAATCTTCTTGTTTAAAAATTCTTCTTTTCGGTTAAAAATTCAAGTATTCCAGTCAAATATTTATTATTTTAGTTGAAAATACATATTTTCGGTTTGAAATAAAATTATTTGGTTGAAAGTTAAGCTCTTTTGTTAAAAATTAATTAATTTTTTTTTACTTGAAAATCCATCGTTTTAATTAAAAATTCATTTCTTTGGTTGAAAAATGAGCTGTTTGATTGAAAATTTGTTTTTACTTTGGATGTTTCTTGGTTGAAAAATTTTTTTTTTCGACTGAAAATGTAACTATTAATCCAGTTGAATATTTCATAATTTTATTTCAAAATTCATGTCTTTGATTGAACATTCATTTTTGACTAAAAATTTGATTATTCAATTTTTGGTTGAAAAATTATCTTTGTTAGTTGAAAATTCGTCTTTTTTGGTAGAAATTAATCTTCTTGGTTGAAAATTAATCTTTTTGGTCAAAAACTCAATTATTCTAGTTAATGATTCATCATTTCAGTTAAAAATTCATCTTTCTGGTTTGAAGTTCAACTATTGCAGTTAAATATTTACAATTTTATTTGAAAATTCATCACTTTGTTTAAAAATGTAACTATTATTTTGAAAGTTAATTTTTGTTGTTGTTAAAAGTTAGTTTTTTTTTGTTGAAACTAATTTTTTTAACTGAAAATTTAACTTATTCCAATTGAAAATTCCATAGCTGTTGTTGAAAATTCATCTGTTTGGTTAAACATTAATTTTTTTAACTTGAAATTTAATTATTAAAGTTTTGGTTGACAATTTATCTTTTTTTAGTAAAAATTAATTTTTTGGTTTGAAAATTGAACTATTTCAGTTAAAGATTCATTGTTTTACTTGAAAACTCTTATGTTTGGTTTACAAATAATTTTTTAAACTAAAAATGTTACTATTCCATTTTCGATTGAAAATGATTATTTTTTCAGTTCAAAATTTAACTATTTGGTTGAAAATTTGTCTTCTTTTATTAAAACTTCAAACCTTTCTTTAAAAGTTGATGTATTTGGTTGAAAAATTGTATTTTTGGGTAGAAAATTAATCTTTTTATTTAAAATGTAATCTTTGAAAATTCGTCTTTTTGGTTGAAAATTCGAGTGTTCCAGTTAAATATTCATCATTTTAGTTGAAAATTTATCTTTTTGGTTTAAAATTTAACTATTCCAGATAAAGATTCATAATTTGATTTGAAAATTCATCACTTTGGTTGAAAATTGAACTATTTTATTGAAAATCCGTTTTTTTTTGTTGAAAATTAATTTTTTCAACTGAAAGTTTAACTATTCCATTTTTTTGTAAAAAATTGATATTTTTTAGTGGAAAATTTAAGTATTTTTTTCAAAATTATTTATTTTGCAACGTTTTGCTCTGTTGTGTTAAAAGATGTTTAGAACGAACGTCATGAATTAAAATAAATGTTTGCTTTTTTCGGCAAATTTAAATATGTTACTTTGAGTTGACCGGGAAAATTGAAAAACTTGACCGGGAAAAGACCGGGAATTTGAAATCGTTCGCCGAATCGCCACCCTGATTAAAATCTCTTTGGTTATTATATCAATTATTACATTTTCCGTTAACAATTCATCTTTTTTTAGTCAGAAAAATTCAACCATTTTGTTAAAAGTTGAACTACTTTCTTAAACATACATTTTTTTGTTCAAGATTCATAATTTTGATGGAAACTTTGCCTTTTTTGTTAAAAAATCTTTCTATTTGGTTACTTTTTTGCCACATTATTTTTACTTTTCGGTTACTTTGTTGAGAGAAGTATGGTTACTATTTTACTATTTTTTGAAGCTTGAGCAGTTCCGAGCCCGGGTTTTAACCAAAAATTTAACAGTAGATTTTAAATTTATGAAGGGAATTTTAAAAATGAAGTTTTTCAGCCACCTTGAGTAATATTATTTGATTGTTTTTCTGATTTCTGATTTCTGTTTCGTTTTTTGAATTGCAACTCTTGACTCTTTGCCGCAGCGGTTTTATTTATTCATGCTGGAGGAGCACCAGGAGTACCAGGACGGGACCTGCGGGGTTTGGAAATTCAAAGGGATGTTCGAAATGGCTGTGTGAGGTCGAGTCTGTGTTAGGAAGAAGGTGGTAGTGCTTCTAATGATGACATTTAAATGCAGTAGTGCTTGTTCGGTGCTTCGTGGCGCGGCGACTCCCCGACCATTCCCCGACTCACGATCATTCCCCGCAAGAAAAATAAGGGTATCACCAACCGACCACGGTTCTCCTCTTCGATTAAACTCACGATAGGTCAATCGAAATCAAAATCTTTTTTCCAATTATGGAACCCGAAGGCCAAAATCCCACTCGCAGACTTCACACTCTACCCCCCTATACCCCTCTTTGCCCCTTTCTTAAAGAATTACTTTTTTCTCGTTTTTCGCTCAAATGGACAAGAGAATCCAAAAATTTTTCGTTGAAAGTTAATTATTTTTTATTCAAAAGTCTGCTATTATATTTTTGGTTGAGAATTTACCGTTTTTGGTTGCAAATCTTCATTATTTTGTTGGAAAATGAACTGTTTTGTTACAAAGTACGCTTTTTTGGTGGAAAATTCAACTCTTTAGTTGAGAGTTGAACTACTTTCTTAAAAATTATTTTTTTTGGTTAAAGATTTATAATTCAGGGCTCGGAACGGGTTACTTTTTAGTAACTTAGTTACTTTTTTGATCCGCGGTTACAAAAAAGTTACTTATTTTATGAAAAGTTTACTTTTGGTTACATTCTTTTCCCCGAAATAGCGAAATGAATTAATCCATTAATCGTATTATCTAAAAACTCGTGAAAAATGCAAAAATTAAATTTTTTCAGTAAATTTGGCACTTTAGAGCCGAAAGAATTAGGGAATAACAATAAAATAATAATTAGTTCGTATGTAAAATGTATAAAAAAGGGTTATCAATTGAATTATTATGAATCCTCATGAAAATCGAAACTTAGTTAAAATTGCTAGTTTTTTATTTACAATTTAAATCTTTTTTTGTTAAAATATCGAACTATGTATTATATTTTTCGATGAGAATTTATCTTCTTTGGTTGAAATTCGGTTAAAAGTTGAACCATTTTTCTTAAAACTTTATTTTGCTTTTGAAAATTCATCATTTTATTTGAATATTCGTCTTTTTTGGTCGAAAATTAATCTTCTTGATTGAAAATCACCCTTTTGTTTAAAAATGCGTAATTTTATTTGAAAATTCATCTTTTTGGTCATGAATGTACTTATTTTGTTGAAAATTCGTCTTTTTTGGTTCAAGATTCTCCTGTTTTCGTAGAAAATTCAACTATTTCGTTGACAGATAACTTTTTTGTCAAAAATCCATATTTACTGGTTGAAAATTCATCTGTTTTGTAAAAATTGGTCTTTTTGGCTTTAAAACTCATCAATTTGGTTGAAAAATAACCTATTTTGTTGAAAAATCGTCTTTTTTTAATTAATTCTACTGTTTTTTTTTTATTAAATTAAAATACTTTTTGGTTATTACAGAAAATTTCGCAAATATTTCAAAGATAACGCAAAAACTTCTAAAGATTTCATAAAGATTTAAAGGGTTTCACAAAAACTTCAAAAAATTGCAGAAAATTTCGCCGATTTCACAAAAATGTCAGAAAATTTCGTAAAAACTTCCAAAAATTCCACAAAAGCTTCAAAATATTAAAGAAAATTTCGCAGTTTTCAAAAAATTCCATAAATTTCTGAACGATTTCAAAGATTTCAGAAAAATTAAAAAAATTTAGAAAGATTTCAAATATTTCACAAACACTTTGTTTTCAAAGATCTTAGAATATTTCGCAAAGATTTCACAGATATTTCAGAATGTTTAAAACATTTCTAACCAAAATTTCAAAGGTTTCAAAAAAATGACAAAGATTTTAGAAAGATTTCACAAATATTAAAAAAATTTTAAAACGTTTCAGAAGATTTTTGAAAGATTCCACAAAAATTTCAAATATTACAAAGATTTTAAAAGATTTCGCAAAGATTTTCGAAAAATTTTCAAGATTTCACAAAGATTTCAAAGTTTTTACAAAAATTTCAGAAAAATTCGCAGATTTCACAAAAATTTCCAAAAATTCTATAAAATTTTCAAAATATTTTAGAAAATTTCGCAAAGGTTTCAAAGATAACGCAAAAACTTCAAAAAATTTCAAAAGATTCATAAATATTTCAGAAGGTTTCGCAACGGTTCCACAAAAAATTTCAAACATTACAAAGATTTTAGAAAGATTTCAAATATTTTATAAAAATTTTAAAGATTTAAAAAACAATTTGGTTGGAAAATAACCTATTTTGTTAAAAAATCGCCTTTTTTGAATGAATTCTACTGTTTTGTATATTAAATTAAAATACTTTTTGGTTATTATATCAACTATTACATTTTTCGTTAACAATTCATTTTTTCAGTCAGAAAAATTCAACCATTTTGTTAAAAGTTGAATTACTTTCTTAAACATAAATTTTTTTGTTGAAGATTCATAATTTTGGTGGAAACTTCCTCTTTTTTGGTAAAAAATCTTTCTTTTTGGTTACTTTTTCGCCACATTATTGTTACTTTTTGGTTACTTTTTCGAGAGAAGTATGGTTACTATTTTATTATTTTTTTAAGCTTGAGCAGTTCCGAGCCCTGATAATTAGAAAATTATATAATTCTATAAGTAGAAAATTCTTCTTTTTGGCTTGAAAATTCAACTATTAGGTGAAAAATGTATGTAGTTTGTTGAAAATTCGTCTTTTTGGTAAAAAAAATGTATGTATTTGTTTGAAAACTCGTCTTTTTTAGAAAAATTAATCTTCCTGTTTAAAAGTTTAAGTGTGTTGTTAAAAATGTATTTTTGGCTTGAAAATTTAACAATTAGATTCAAATTTGTGTGTTTTTTTTTGGTTTTAAAATATAACTTTTTTGTAGAAATGTTATCTTTTTTGGTAAAAATGCAACTGTCCGGTTAAAAATTAATATTTTTCGGTTCAAATTGAACTTTTTAAATAAAAATTCTCAATTTCGAGTTGAAAAGTGAATAGTTTTGTAGAAAATTCGTATTTTCGATTCGAAAGTTTAAAGATTTGGTAGAAAATTGAACTATTTGGTCGAAAGTCCTCTTTTCCCCTTTCTTAAAGAATTACTTTTTTCTCGTTTTTCGCTTAAATGTGAACCGAATTAATAGAATCCGACAAGAGAATCCACAAATTTTTCTTCGAAAGTTCATTCTTTTTTTATTCAAAAGTCTACTATTATATTTTTGATTGAGAATTTACCTTTTTTTGGTTTTTTAGTTAGTTGAAAGTTGAACTAATTTCTTAAAAATTAATTTTTTTGGCCAAAGATTTATAATTTCACGTTGAGAATTCAACTGTTTTGTAGAAAATTCTTCTTTTTTGCTTGAAAGTTCAACTATTTGGTTGAACATTTATGTAGTCTTTTGAAAAATCGTCTTCTTTTATAAAAAAAATTAATCTTCTTGATTAAAAATTCAACTATTCATGGATAAAAATTTATGTATTTTGTTGAAAATTCGTTTTTTTGTAGAAAATTAATCTTTTTGTTTGAAAATTTAAATGTGTTGTTAAAAATTCGTCTATTTGGCGTGAAAATTCAACAATTTGATTCAAATTTGTGTTCTTTTTTGGTTTGAAAATCTAACTATTTTTGTAGAAATGTTATCTTTTTTGGTAAAAATGCAACTGTCCGGTTAAAAATTAATATTTTTCGGTTGAAAATGAACTTTTCAAATGAAAATTAACTTTTTTAATAAAAATTCATAATTTCGGGTTGAAAATTCAATAATTTTGTAGAAAATTCGTATTTTCGATTCGAAAGTTTAACAATTTGGTAGAAAATTCAACTATTTGGTCGAAAGTCCTCTTTTCCTCTTTCTTAAAGAATTTTACTTTTTTCCTCTTTTTCTCGTTTTTTCGCTTAAATGCGAACCGAATTAATAGAATCCGATAAGAAAATTCAAATATTTCTTGTTGAAAGTTAATTCTTTTTTATTGAAAAGTCTACTATTATATTTTTGGTTGGGAATTTACCTTTTTTTGGTTGAAAATCTGAATTATTTTGTTGAAAAATGAACTGTTTTGTTACAAAGTAATCTTTTTTTGGTCGAAAATTCAACTTTTTTGTTAAAAATTTAACTTTTGGTTTGAAAAGTGAACTATTTTGTTAAAAATTCAGTTTATTGGTTCAAGATTCAACTATTTTGTTAAACATTTTTTTTCTTTGTTGAAAATTAATTTTTTAACTGAAAATTTAAATATTCCATTTTTGGAAAAAAATTAATCTGTTTTTGGTTAAGGATTCAACTATTTGGTTGAAAAGTCTTCTTTTCTTCTGAATTGAAATGTTTTTGAATCAAAATTGAAATCTTTTCTGGTTGAAATATCAACTATTACATTTTTCGTTAAGAATTTATCTTTGTTTTATTGAAACTTCAACTACTTGGTTGAACTACTTTGTTAAAAATTCCTTTTTTTTGTTGAAAATTATTGTTTTCAACTGAATATTTAACTTTTTTTATTTTTGTTGTTGTTGAAAATTGATCGTTTTTAGTTGAAAGTTTATCTATTTGGTTTAAAATTCAACTGTTTTGTTTAAAAATTGTTGTTTTTTTTTTCGTTGAAAATTAATTTTTGGGAAATTTATTATTTTGGTAGGAAGTTGTACTATTTGTTGAAAATTCATATTTTCCGGTTGAAAATGCAACTTTTTTATAGAGAATGGTTGACATTTTTTTCTCTCTTCACTCAGAAAAATGTTTGTTTCAATCAAACAAACATTTGTTTGACTATATCAAAAATAGAATTTGTTTGTTTCAAGTAAAGTTTGAGTTAAAGAATGGTGTGTTTGAATCAAATAAAATTTATTTGAAACAAACAAATATTTGTTTAATTTAAGAAAATATTTGTTTGACCCTATATCAAAGAAAGATTTTGTTTGATTCAAACAAATATTTTCTTGAGTGTTGGTTGAGAATTTTAACTCTTGTTGAAAATGCATCTTTTCTGGTAGAAGAATTCATCTTTTTTTGTTATCTTTTTGGGTTAAAAATGAAAATGTTTGGTTAAAAATTAAATTGCTTTGATCGAGGATTCAACTATTTAGTTGAAAAATCGTATTTTTTGTTTAAATTCAACAGTTTTTTATTTAAATTAAAAATATTTTCTTCTCTAAAATATCAACTATCATATTTTTCGTCGAGAAGTCATAATTTTGTATTGAAAATTTAACTACTTGGTTGAAAATGTAGCTTTTTAAGTTAAAAATTCAAGTTTTTTGTTAAAAATTCATTTAGATTGTTGAAAATTTGACTATTTTGTACAAGTTTCAACTTTTTTAGTCAGAAATGCAATTGGTTGAAAATAAATCTTTTTTGGTGAATGATTCAACTATTATGTTGTAAATTCAACTGTTTTGGTTGAAGTTGATTATTTTTTTATTGAAAATTCGACCATTTGGTTGTAAACTATTTTGTTGAAAATTTAATTATTGTGTTGAAAATTCATCTATTTTATTAAAAAGCCATCTTTTTGGTCGAAAAATCAATTGATTTGTTGAAGAACCGTCTTTTTGGATTGAAAATTCGTGCGTTTGGATTAAAAATTCATTTTTTCTTTGGTAGAAAAGTTCTTGATTGAAAATTCAACTATTTTTTTAAAATTATCTTTTTGGCTTGAAAATTCAACTATTTTGTTAAAAATTCGTCTCCTTTGTTTGAAAGTTCAACCATTTGGCTGTAAATGCAAATTTTGGGTCTAAAATTAATCTTTTGTTGTTGAAAATTCAACAATTTGGTTGAAAAATCATCGCTCTTGGTTGAAAATCAACTTTTTGGTTGAAAATTCATCTGTTCGTGTTTAAAACACTACTTTTTTCTAAAACATTGGACTTTTTAGCTTGAAAACTCAACTCTCTTGTTGAAAGTTCATCTCTTTTGGTAGAATTTTAGTCTTTCTTGGTTGAAAATTTAACTATTTTGTTGAAAATGAAATATATTTGAACTTGAGATCAGGTTTCTTTTCACGTTTCTCCATGCCGAAAAATTTATTTTGAATTACCTACAATTTATAAATTTCAAAAGAGGATCAATCACACCATGTGGGAACAAATTGGTCGCCTTTATAGGCCCAATTGCTTTTTATGCTTGGAAATTATGGCTGATTAAATTCAGAGCTGCTGGTCGCCAGTCTCTCAAATGATAAATTATTTTTACATTCTTTAGTCCCTCTTGGCTAATGCTAAATTGATCCGACTGTATCTAGATCAATTTAGAAAATAAAGTAGGTCTTTAATTACAATGTCAAAATTCACACTCTTTCCCCTATTCCCCTGTTTTTCCCTTTTTAAAAAAATTCTTCTTTTTTTCCCTGTTTTCAAGAAACTTCATCTTTTTTCGCGATTTTTTCGCTTAAATGCGAACTAAATTAATATAGAACGTAATAATAAAATCCAACTATTTTTTTGTTGAAAGTTGATTCTTTTTAATTAAAAGGTCTACGATTATATTTTTGGTTAAGAATTCATTTCTTATGGTTAAAAATTCTATTAATTGGTTGAAAATTTCATTCTTTTTTGAAAATTGAAATATTTTGTTAAAAATTCATCTTTTTTGGTTGACAATTCATCTTTTGGTAGGAAAGTCATCTTTTTTGGTTGAAAATTAATTCTTTTTAATAGAAAAGTCTACTATTATATTTTTTGTTCGGAATTTATCTCTGTTGGTTAAATATTCGACTATTTGGTTGCACACTTCATTATTTTGTTCCAAATTTCACTATTTTGTTAAAAACTCATTTTTTTGGTAAAAAATTCATTTTGGTGAAAAATTGTATTATTTTGTCACTATTTTGTTAAAAAGTCATCTTTTTTAGTCGAAAATTCAACTGCTTTGTTAAAAGTTGAACTACTTTGTTAAATAATCGTTTTATTGGTTGATGATTTAATTAAATATTTTGTAGAAAATTCGTTCTTTATTAGAAAATTATTTTTTTAACTGAAAATTTAACTGTTCCATTCTTGGTTGGAAATTGATAGTTTTTAGTTGAAAATTCATGCATTTTGTTGAAAATTCGTCTTTTTTGGTAGGAAATTTATCTTCTTGGTAGAAAATTTATCTTTTTAATTAAAAATATAACTATTTATTTCAAAATTAGTTTTTTGGTCAGAGCTCCATCTCTTTGATTAAAAATTGAATTATTCTGTTGAGAAAAAAAATTTTGGTTGAAAATCAATTGTTTGGACTGCAAATTTAGCTATTCAGTTATTGGTTGAAAATTGATAATTTTGAGTTAAAAATTCATGCATTTTGTTGAAATTTCCTCTTTTTTGGGTAGAAAATTCATCTTATTGATTTAAAATACAACTATTTATTTCAAAATTAATTATTTGGTCAGAGATCCATCTTTGGTTGAAAATTGAACTATTTTGTCAAAATTGTTGTTTTTTTTTTGTTGAAAATCAATTTTTTGGACAACAAATTTAACTATTTAATTATTTGTTAAACATTGATAGTTTTTAGTTGAAAATTCAACTGTTTTGTAAAAGATTCGTCTTTTTGTTCGAAAATTAAGCTGTTTAGTTGAAAATTCGTCTTTTTGGGTAGAAATTACATTTATTTTGTTTAAAATTAGTTTTTTTTTACATTGGAAATTTTTAACTGAAAATGTATTGCATTTTTTCTTGAAATTTTATTGTTTTAGTTGAAAATTCATTTATTTTGGTGAAAACACATTTTTTTGTGGGTTGAAAATGCAATTTTTGGGAGAAAAATCAATTGTTTTTGTAGGAAATTAATATTTTTGGGTTGAAAATTCAACTGTTTTGTAAAAAAATCGTCTTTTAGGGTAGAAATAGCATTTATTTGGTTTAAAATTTGTTTTTTATTGATAATTAATTTTTCTAACTGAAAATTTAGCTATTCCATTTTTTTGGAAATTTGATCTTTTTGATAGAAATTTAATCTTCTTGGTTGAAAATTCATCTGTTTGGATGAAAATTCAACTATTTCGTTGAAAATTTATTTTATTTGGTTGAAAATTAATTGTTTTACTGAAAATTTAACTATTCTATTTTTAGTTCAAAATTAATTTCTTTGTTTGAAAATTCGTTTTTTTGTTGTTAAAGATTCAACTATTCTATTTCTCGTTGAAAATTGATCTTCATTAGTTAAAAATTAATGTATTTTTTTGAAAAATGGTCTTTTTTGTAGAGTTTTAGTAGAAATTTCATTTTTCTTGGATAAAAATGCTATTATTTGGTTGAAGATTCAATAATTTGGTTAAAAAGTCATCCTTTTTGTTTAAAAATTCAACTGTTTTGTTGAAAATTCTTTTTTTTTTTTGGTTTAAAAAATCAGTATCTTCGTAGAAAATTGATTTCTCGTTTAAAGCTCATATTTTAATGTTGAATAGTAAAACTAAAATCTTTTTTTGGATGAGAATTCAATTTTTTTGTTAAATTTGATTTTTTGATTTGAAAATTCATCTGTTTTAGTAAAAATCTTATTAAAAGTCACTCTTCTTGGATAAAAATGCAACTATTTGGTTGAAGATTCAATAATTTTGTTAAAAAGTCATTATTTTTGGTTAAAAATTCAACTGTTTTGTTGAAAATTCAAGTATCTTTGAAGAAAATTTACTTCTTATTTAAAACTCATATTTAAATGTTGAAAAGTCAAATTAAAATCTTTTTTGGATAAAAATTCAATCTTTTTCAAATTTATCTTTTTTATTTAAAAATTCATCTGTTTTAGTAGAAATTTCATCTTTCTTTGATAAAAATGCAACGGTTTGTTTGAAAATTAATCTTGTTTGCTTGAGGATTCAACTATTTTATTCCACAATTTTGGTTAAACGACTTTGTTGAGAAATCACTTTTTCGTTGAAGATTCATTATTTTTAGTTACAAATTCATCTCTTTGGTTGAAAATTGACCTAATTTTGTTGAAAATTAATTTTTTTGCTGAAAGTTCATATTTTCTGGTTGGAAATTCAGTTTTTAAACAGAAAACTCGTCTTTTGGCTTGAAGGTTCATAAGTTTAGGTAAAAATTTTATTTCATGACTGAAAAATCTTTATTTGTTAAAAATTCGTGTTTGTGATTTTAAAATTCATTTTTTAAACGAAATTTCATATTTTTTGGTTGAAATATCAACTATTGGACTTTTTTGTTGAAAATTCATGTTTTTAGGTTGAAAATTCAATGATTTTGTGGATAACTCAATTGTTTTGTTGAAAATTCCAGTATTTTGTTGAAAATTTAAATCCTTTTTTCAAAATGCAAGTATTTTGTTAAAAAATCATGTTCTATGGTAGAAAAGTCATTTTTTTGTTTAAAATAAATAAATAAATTTGAAAATTTTAAATTCGTATCTAAAATATTGTTTTATTCCGTTTATAAAAGACCTCGAGTTAAAAATATTACTAGAATAAAATGCTGGTATTTTAATGTTAATGATTGGGGAAAATAAAAAATTGGTCGAGGAAAAATCACAGAATTTTGAAAATGAATTTTCACCCTGCAAATCACTTTTTTGTTGAAAATTCATGTTTTTAGGTTGAAAATTCAATGATTTTGTGGATAAATCAATTATTTTGTTGAAAATTCCAGTACTTTTTTGAACATTTTATTATTTTGTTGAAAATTCCAATATTTTCTTCAAAATGCAAGTATGTTGTTAAAAAATCATGTTATATGGTAGAAAAGTCATTTTCTTGTTTAAAATAAATAAATATGAATATTTTAAATTTGTATCTAAAATATTGTTTTATTCCGTTTATAAAAGACCTCGAGTTAAAAATATTACTAGAATAAAATACTGGTATTTGAATGTTAATGATCAGGGAAAATAAAAAATTGGTCAAGGAAAAATCAGAGAATTTTGAAAATGAAGTTTCAGCCTGCAAAGCACTTTTTTTTTGAAAATTCATGTTGGTTGTTTTAGGTTGAAAATTCAATGATTTTGTGGATAACTCAATTATTTTGTTGAAAATTCCAGTATTTTGTTGAAAATTCAAATCTTTTGTTCAAAATGCAAGTATTTTGTTAAAAAAATCATGTTCTATGGTAGAAAAGTCATTTTTTTGTTTAAAATAAATAATTTTGAATATTTTAAATTTGTATCTAAAATATTGTTTTATTCCGTTCATAAAAGACCTCGAGTTAAAAATATTACTAGAATAAAATGCTGGTATTTGAATGTTAATGATTAGGGAAAATATGAAAAATCAGAGAGTTTTGAAAATGAATTTTCAGCCTGCAAAGCGCTTTTTTGTTGAAAGTTCATGTTTTTAGGTTGAAAATTGAATGATTTTGTGGATAACTCAATTATTTTGTTGAAAATCCAGTATTTTGTTGAAAATTTTATTATTTTGTTGCAGATTTTAATATTTGGTTCAAAATGCAAGTATTTTGTTAAAAAATCATGTTCTATGGTAGAAAAGTCATTTTTTTGTTTAAAATAAATAAATTTGAATATTTTAAATTTGTATCTAAAATATTGTTTTATTCCGTTTATAAAAGACCTCGAGTTTAAAATATTACTAGAATAAAATGCTGGTATTCGAACGGTAATGATTAGGGAAAATAAAAAATTGTTAAAGGAAAAATCAGAGAATTTTGAAAATGAATTTTCACCCTGCAAAGCATTATCTTAAATACAAAAAATTGCCATTAGTCCCATATCTTATTATTTCTGGAAACCATAAATTACTGTACGTAATTTATGGTTTCCAGAAATAAAAAGATTTTGTTGCGATATGATCCTATAATCCGTTACGTGATTTAAGTACGGCCCCTTAAAGGAAAATAATTAAATACGTATTATCCCCCCCCCCCCATATTAGGCCCCCAGGATTTTTTGACTTCCCTTCACTTTCTTCTTTTTAACGGGGAAAAGGAGAAAATTTGTTTGAAAATATTAAATCTTAAATTATTGCAAAAAGTTTAATGTTTTACCATAAAAGACAAATTTTCAACAAAATACATCAATTTTTAACAAAATTGTTGAATTTTAAAGCGAAAATGACGAACTATCTACAAAACGGTTGACTATTTAACCTGAAAGTATGATTTTTTAATAAAAAAGTTAATTTCTACCAAAAAGTTAAATTCAAACCAAAAATATTAATTTAAGAACAAAGTTAATTTTCAACCAAATTAATTAATTCTCTACCAAAGAGTTGAATTTAAACCAAAAATATGGATTTAAGAAAAAAGTTAATTTTCATTCAAATTAATTAATTTTCAACCACAAAGATTAATGTTCGACCAAAAAA
>CAKNYM010052851.1:692398-721663 GCA_932195095.1 Andricus curvator
AATAATGATTCTATTCATAAAAATTCATCATTTCAATTCAATCAATTCAAATCATGTCCGATGCCTGACTATGCCATAATAATTATTCTATTTATAAAAATTCATCAATTCAATTTCGAGGCTTGACTACGCCATAATAATTATTATATTCATAAAAATTGATCAATTCAATCAGCACAATTCCAAGGCCTGACTACGCCAGAATGATTATTCATAAAAATTGAATCAATTCAATTTAATTTAATTACGAGGCCTTGACTCCGCTATAATAATGATTCTATTAATAAAAATTCATCATTTCAATTCAATCAATTTAAATCATGTCCGAAGCCTGACTATGGCATAATAATTATTCTACTCGTAAAAATTCATCAATTTAATCAATTCATGTCAATTCCGAGGCCTGACTACGCCATAATACTTATTCTATTCATAAAAATTCATCAATTCAATTCCGAGGTCTTGACTATGCTTTAATAATGATTCTATTCATAAAAATTCATAATTTCAATTTAATCAATTTAAATCATGTCCGATGCCTGACTATGCCATAATAATTATTCTATTTATAAAAATTCATCAATTCAATTTGGAGGCTTGACTATGCCATAATAATTATTCTATTCATAAAAATTGATCAATTCAATCAATACAATTCCGAGGCCTGACTACGCCAGAATGATTATTCATAAAAATTGAATCAATTCAATTTAAGTTAATTACGAGGCCTTGACTCCGCTATAATAATGATTCTATTCATAAAAATTCATCATTTCAATTCAATCAATTTAAATCATGTCCGAGGCCTGACTATGCCATAATAATTATTCTACTCGTAAAAATTCATCAATTTAATCAATTAAGTTCTATTCCGAGGCCTGACTACGCCATGATAATTATTCAATTAATACAAATTCGCAACACCTTTGGAGAATTTGAAATAAAATACCGCGGGAACTTTGGAACGAATCAACTTCCCCTTTCATTATAATTCATCTGGTTTCTTGATAGAAACAAAATCAGACCGAAAACAAAAGAGTAAAAAGGAAGAAGAGCATTGACTAGCAGTTGTTTGAAACGTGTTGCAGATGATAAAAGCCATACAGGTGCTGCGAATTCATCTGCTAGAATTGGAGAAGGTCCAGGAACTCTGCAAGGACTTTTGCAACAGATACATTACGTGTCTGAAGGGCAAGATGCAGAGCGAAAATCTTCTGCGAAGCGACTACAGTCATCATGGCCACGACATGGGTCCGTCCAGCGGCAGCAACGGCAGCAGTCCGTTACAGGTTAGCTGCTTTTTAAAGCAAAAACTACTTTATTTACCTAATTAAACAGAAATTTTTTATTAAATTTTCGATAAAATTCATTGTTAATAGGTAAATAAAGTATATTTTATTAGGGCTTCCCACCCTGTTCCCGATCCTAAGTAGACATCCTTATTGTCAACGGGAAACCATCCTTTCTACAAACTTTCGCGAATATCAGAAACTTAACTTTTCAACGTTCTTGTGAATCCAGATTTTCCCTTCCCGTTTCAAAACTTTAACGTTACCTTCTTCATTTGTTTTATTCAATTTTTTCACAAAGATTTCAACTATTTTAACAAATTAAAGTTCAGAGAGAACCACGGTGATCCAATGTTCGAATAATGCTTTACAGAAAGATGCACTTTTTTTAGAGAAAGAATACAAGGTTTATTTCCGGGATCAGTTTTCCGAACTCGAGGATTTTCCTGACATCTTTATTTTGCTTAGATAGCTTGCGAAAGAGTGAATTAAATACGATTTTCAGGGCTGCCACACAGTAACTTTTTAAAGTTAAAGTCACTGTAGACAATTTTTTGAATGAAAAGATCACTAGTCACTTTTTTTATATGAAAAGATCACTTTAGTCACTTTTCTTTCGGGGAATTTTTTTGAAATTTTAATAACAATCTTTTTTATTTGTAAAAGTAGCTTTATATTACTGGATTTAACTCCTCTTTTCGGTTGAAAATTCATCTTTTTGGTTGAAAATTAAACTATTCCAGTTGAAGCTTCATCACTTTAGTTGAAAATTCCTCTGTTTGGTTGAAAATTCAACAACTTGGTTGAAAGTTAAGCTCTTTGGTTAGAAGTTCATTTTTTTGGTTGAAAATTCATTATTTGAATTGAAACTTCATCCCTGGTTGAAAATTGAACTATTTTGTTGAAAATTAGTTTGTTTTTTTGGTTGAAAATTAATTTTTTACCTGAAAATTTAATTGTTTCGTTGAAAATTCTTCTTTTTTTTTTGTTTGAAAATGAATGTTTTTATTTTAAAATTTAACTATTCCATTTTTTATTAAAATTGATATTTTTTAGTTGAAAATTAAACTATTTGGTTGGGAATGCAAGTATTTCGTTGAAAATCAGTCCTTTTTTGTAGAAAATTAATCCTCTTGGTTGAAATATCAACAGTTTGATTGAAATTTTTTTTCTCTCGACTGAAAAATATTTCTTAGTTGAAAATTGGTCTTGTTGGTTGAATTCAACTGCTTTTGATTTAAAATTAAGATCTTTTCGTGTTGAAAAATCAACTATTTCATTTTTTAGTTGAGAATTTATCTCTTTTGGTTGAAAATTAATCGTTTTTGATTGAAAATTCAACTTCATAATGGAAAGTTAAACTTTTTTGTTAAAAATTCATTTCTTTGGTTAAAGATTCACCATTTTAATTGAAAATTCCTCTCTTTAGTTGAAAACTTAACTGTTTTGTTCAAATTCGTTGTTTTTTTTGGAAATTAATTTTTTTAACCGAAAATTTAACTGTTCAATTTTTGGTTGAAAATTCATCTTTTTAGTTAAAAATTGAACTATTTTGTTGGAAATTTTTTTTTTTTTTTTGTTAAAAATTAATGTTATAAAGTGAAAATTGAAATATTTTGTTAAAAAATTCTCTTTTTTGTTGAAGATTTATTTTTTTAACTGTAAATTTAACTGTTCCATTTTTGATTGAAAATTTATATTTTTCAATTGAAAATTCAACTATTTGGTTAAAAATTTATCTTGTCTAGTTGAAAATTCATATATTTTGTTGAAATTCCGCCCTTTATGGTAGAAAATTAATCTTTTTTGTTGAAAATTCAACAACTTGATCGCAATTTTTTCACTCTTGTTAACAATTAATTTGCTTTTGGTTGAAGATACATTATTTTAATTGAAAATTCATCTCTTTGGTTGAAACTTTTTTTTTTAACTGAAAATTTAACTATTCAATTATTGGTGGAGAATTGGCCTTTTTTTGTTCAAAATTTGTATTTTTGGTAGAAAATTAATCTTCTTGGTTGAGAATTCATCTTTTTGGTTGAAAATTGAACTATTCCAGTTGAAGATTCATAATTTTTCATCAAACTCTTATCATTTCCCTTAAATTACTCTAAATTCACTCGAATTTTATGTAATTTATTGTTTTATTTTTTTTCAATTCAATTAAATTCTGTAGAATTCGTCCTGAATGCTGTTAACTCCCATTTTAGTCAATTCGATTAGAATTTTTTAATTTTTAAAAATTTTTCAGTTTTATTAGAAGTAATTTCATCAAAAGGTCTTAAATTCTCTTAAATTTTTCTAAATTTACACCAGTTTTACTGAAATCAATGGGATTTTTTTAATTCATTTAAATTCCTTTGATTTTAACTGAAATTGTTTTGAATTTATTTGGATTTATTATGAATTTATCCTGAATTTATTTAAATTCACCTGGAATTCTGATAAATTTCATCCAATTCTTTTTAATTTAAAAGAGCTTCAAATATGTCACATTTTTAAAGTAAATTAGGCTATGGCAAGCCCTGGAGATTTTGTTGATTATATTCAAGTTTATTTCTATAAAGAGTTTATTGGACCCTTAGTTTTTATCTGAATTATTTATTTGTAGAAATAATTAGTTACGGTAAAATAGGGTGTCTACTTGACCGGGAGATCGGGAAACCCAAGAATTTTGTTCACCGGGAAAAAGCCGGGAATGTGAAAATGAACAGGGAATTTGTGAAAATATAATTCTCACTTGGACTAGGGAATTTTCTCAAAGAATTACAATTCTGACTTGGAACCGTGAATTTTTTTAAAGAATTATAATTTCGACTTGAAGCAGGAAATTTTCTAAAAGATTTATAATTCTTAGTTGGGAAATTTTGGAAAATTATTTTTATTCTAATTTAGATGGGAATAACAAAAATGCTTGTTCAAATTCCAAACTATAATTCTTTTACAACATTTGTTGTTCCAGATGGGAATTGTAATTTTCCTGACCAAAATTTATGTGATGTTTCAACTCAGAATTCTAATTCTTTTCCAAAATTCCCTTTTCCAAATCAGAAATCTTAAAAAAAAATTAATTTGTATAAATCTCTTAAAATCTTAAAAAACTGTTTGAAATCATTCAAATCTTTTTATTTATTTTTTAATTGGCTGAGAAAAATTAATAATTGACCGTGAGAAAACTGAAAAATAACCAGGAATTTAAAATCATCCGTCGGGTGGACACTCTGATCATATTCAATTTTATTTCTATACAGAATTTATTCCAAGGATCACAGTGTTTCCCGTATTCCCCTACGTTTTTCCTTTTTTTTTTTTGAAAATTCTCCTTTCTTCCCCTATTCTCGAAAAACTTCTCCTTTTTTTCTTTCCTCTTTAAACATTTGAGAATAAAGTATTTAAATTAAGCGGGAAATTTCGGACCATAAAGTTATCTCGTGTTTGAATTGTAAAATTTTAACTTTTTTTAAAAATATTTCTACTGCGAATCCTTTGGATGACTATTAATTTGCCAATGGCGACCTGTTTTCGAAAAATCAACTTTTATCGAAATTTTTTTATGGATTGAAATGTTTATTTATTAAATAAAATTTCCAATTTTCTTTCATTTGCAACAATTGAATTTGAACTGTTGAAAATTCAGTTATTAATTTTCTTCAATTTTCAACAGTTAGAAATTCAATT
Source organism: Andricus curvator (assembly GCA_932195095.1). NCBI lineage: Eukaryota > Metazoa > Arthropoda > Insecta > Hymenoptera > Cynipidae > Andricus > Andricus curvator. The sequence goes on from CAKNYM010052851.1 coordinate 697,366, forward strand.
TTTAATTTTATTCCATCTCCAACTGTTGAAAATTAAATTGTTGCAAATTGAAGAAAACGGAAAATTCAATTGTTGAAAATGGAAGAAAATTGAAAACTGAATTTTAAACTACTGTTGAAAATTGAAGCAAATTGATAATTGAATTTTCAACAGATGAAAATTCAATTGTAGAAAATTGAAGAAAATTGAATATTCACATGGTGCACAGTCTTCCCCTTTTTTTCTTAGTTTACCCTTTTTTCTGGAAATTCCCCTTTTCTCTTTAAATATACGATATTTGAAAATACAATGTTTGAATTACGCGGAAAATTCTCTGAAATTAGTAAGTGTACCCATTATTGAATAATAATTAAAGCAATTATAGCACTTAAATAAATTATTTATGAATAACTAAGGTACCAATAACATTACAAAATATACAGTACTTTTTAAATAAGTATTAGAAAGTGAACACTTTATATACCTACCTAATTAAAAAATTGACTATTCCAAATTCATCAACTGCAATGTTAAATGTTTCAACTTGAGCAATTTTTAATTTGATTTTAAGAGCACTGAAAAGTAGGGCGGCGTGAAAATGCTAAAAGATATCAAATCGTTGGAGCTGAGGGGAAAAAAACTTGTGGAATGGCATTCGACAAAAGTGAAAAAAAAATTTTTAATCAGTAAAATTTGACGATTTCAAATTAAAAATATTTCCTATTAGTTCAAAAATTATGACGAATTTTTTAAATTTACAGCTTTTTCTAGTGAACAATAATAAAAAATTAGTTGTGTTTGTCCAAATTTGATCGTTGAATTCTGGTTTTATTTTCAGGAATTCTATACATTAATTTGATTATTGGACGTTAAATGGGATTTTGAATTTGATTTTAATCTGATTTAAAATTCTTAAATTTCAATACAAAATTACAAAATTTAAAAATAAATTTTCTTGCGCCGTAACAAACAATTTTTTTGAAAATGTGCAACAACATGTTCTTTTGGGTTGAGTCATATGCACACATTTAAAAAAATTTGAATATGTCGAACCTGAAATTCATTCAGCTTGAACCAAAGAAACATTTTATCATTTTGTTTTTCCGAAAAAAAAAAAAAAAACTTTTGTCGTGATTTAGGATTTTTGGGATTTCATATTTTTTTGCGATTTTGGAACTTTATAAGTACCACGATAAGAAATTTTTCCCATTAACAAAAAAAATAACATGTTTCTTTGGTTCAAGCTGAAGAAATTTCATGTTCGAATAAATCCAAAAACCATGTTTTTGTACATTTACAAAAAATTTTAAATAAGGCAAAAATTTTTTTTTAAATTAAAAATTTTTAATTTTTAATTTAAAAAAGAGAACAAAAGATATTAAGCGATTTCAAAATTATTTTTTTCTACTTGTTTTGGATGTCGGACCACAAATTGTTATCCCTCAGCTCAAACGATTCGATTAATTTTAGCATTTTTACTTCGCTCTACTGAAGAGTTTAGTTTTAAATTTACATTGAAAGTATTAATTATAATAAGGATGAAATGACAAATCTTGGAAATAAATATTTATGAGAACGATGTGAAACATATCAAAATTGTGTATTTAACTAATTTTATTTTTTCTCGAACTTTTTTATATCACTCTGGATGGATTTCCAAGGACCTAAGTATATCCAATATTTTTTAAGAAGAAAATCTTTTGGGTTCGGATTTTAATGCCGTTCTCAGGGAATAAGTTTCTGGGTCAACCTTCATATATCCAATATTTAAAAATAAATCTTTGATAGCAGAAATCATTGAAAATTATTTTAAAATGTAACATTTCTTACAAAAAGATTGTTTGTTCTTTTCGACATATGAAAATAAATGTTTAATCTTTCCCCCTTTTTCGTGAGAAAACCACCCTGTTTCCCCTTTTTTGAGCTCCTTTTGCGCTGTGATCCCTGTAAAAGATTGAAATGAATTTTGTTCGGAAACCTGGTGAAGGGATTTGTTAGAATGTTCTGAAAAAATATTGTTGGAAATAAAGTGGATACTTAGGAAGGGTAAAGATGGTTTGTGGTGCGTCCTGAAGAGTATGATAGAATCCCACCCCAGCTCTCTGACAGCTAGTTGCAACATATATTTGCCAGGTGCTGTCATCTACAGGCAATGATGTTGAGTCGGGAGCTAACGGACTCAGAGTGAGCAGAGGGGATCCGCTGTCGGAGAACGGCAGCTCAGGTCAAGCGGTTATCCTCGGAGAAGGTGCATCCGAGCGTCCTTCCTCAACTCGATCTTCTTCAACGGCCCAGCGCTCGGTCAGATCCAACAGCCAAGATCAGGACGACCCTCTATCTCCGTCCACCATCCACGGAGGCACTCCGCTTTCTCAAATCGGTGCCCATTCCTGCGTATCGGTCAGCGATATGTACCTTGGCCAAGGTCAGTTCATTATCAATTTTATCGATTTCATTATTCACCTCTTAATCATCTCCACCAATTTCCAATCCATTCTTCCGACCCATTCCTTTTCAGGGTGGCGACTTGACCGGGAAACCGGGAAAGACCGGGAAATGACCTGGAATTTTATTGAGCGGGAAAAAACCGGGAAATGACCGGGAATTTAATTTAAAAACCGGGAATTTACTTCTGATTATAGAAAAATTCAAGAAATATAATTTCACTTGGAACAGGGAATTTTTTACATGGAATGGGAATTTTTTAAAGGAATTATAATTCGGATTTAGAAGAAAGAAATTTTCAAAAATCCCTCTTCCAAGTCAGAATTCGTCACAATTTGAAAGTTCCGTCTTCTAACTTTTAGGTAATAAAAGTACTTCAAGCAGTTTTCAGAGTAGAAGTAGTATTTCAAAGAAGAAATATTTCTGAATTATAATAGAAATTTTTTTACATTGTTCGTTGCGAATTCATCGTTTTTTAGTTAAAAATTCAACTACTGGGTTAAAAGTTAAACTTTTGTTAAGAATTAATTTGTTTGGTTGAAGATTCATCATTTTAATTTAAAATTCATCTCTGGTTGAAAATGTAACTACTTTCTTGAAAATCAATTTATTTTTTTTTTTAATGAAAATTCAACTTTTTGGTTGAAAATTGATATTTTGCATTTAAAAATTAAACTATTTGTTTGAAAATGTATGTACTTTGTTGGAAATTCATCTTTTTTTGTAGATAATTAATCTTTATGGTTGACAATTCATCTATTCGGCATAAAATTCAACTATTCCAGTTGAAGATTCATCATTTTAGTTGAAGATTCATAATTTTAGTTGACAATTCATCAGTTTGGTTGAAAATTAATTTCTTTAAATGAAAATTTAACTGTTCCATTGTGAGTTGAAATTCCACAATGTGGATAAAAATTTGTCTTTTTTAATTGAAAATCTTTTGGTAGAAAATTATCTTATTTTTCTTTGAAAGTTAATCTTCTTGTTTAAAAATTCTTCTGTTCAGTTAAAAATTCAAGTATTCCAGTCAAATATTTATCATTTTAGTTGAAAATTCATCTTTTAGGCTGGAAATAAAATTATTTGGTTGAAATTTAAACTCTTTTGTTAAAAATTAATTTTTTTAGTTCAAGATCCATCGTTTTAATTAAAAATTCAATTCTGTGGTTGAAAAATGAGCTGTTTGATTGAAAATTTGTTTTTTCTTTGGATGTTTTTTGGTTAAAAATTATTATTTTTATTAAACTGAAAATGTAACTATTAGTCCAGTTGAATATTTCATAATTTTAGTTCAAAATTCATGTCTTTGGTTGAACATTCATTTTTGACTAAAAATTTAATTATTCAATTTTTGGTTGAAAAATTATCTTTGTTAGTTGAAAATTCGTCTTTTTTGGTAGCAATTAATCTTCTTGGTTGAAAATTAATCTTTTTGGTCAAAAATTCAATTATTCTAGTTAAAGATTCACCATTTCAGTTAGAAATTCATCTTTCTGGTTTGAAATTCAACTATTGCAGTTAAATATTTACAATTTTATTTGAAAATTCATCCCTTTGTTTGAAAATGTAAAAATTATTTTTTGAAAGTTAGTTTTTGTTGTTGTTAAAAGTTAGTTTTTTTTGTTGAAAGTAATTTTTTTAACTGAAAATGTAACTTATTCCAATCGAAAATTCCGTAGTCGTTGTTGAAAATTCATCTGTTTGGTTAAACATTAATTTTTTTAACAAAAATTTAATTATTAACGTTTTGGTAATTAATTAATTTGTTGGTTTGAAAATTTAACTATTTCAGTTCAAGATTCATTGTTCTGGTTGAAAACTCTTATGTTTGGTGTAAAAATAATTTTTTAAACTAAAAATGTTACTATTCCATTTTTGATTGAAAATTATTATTTTTTTAGTTCAAAAGTTAACTATTTGGTTGAAAATTTGTCTTCTTTTATTAACTTCAAACCTTTCTTTAAAAATTAATGTATTTGGTTGAAAAATTGTATTTTTGGGTAGAAAATTAATCTTTTTATTTAAAATGTAATCTTCTTTAAAAATTCGTCTTTTTGTTTGAAAATTCAAGTGTTCCAGTTAAATATTCATCATTTTAGTTGAAAATTTATCTTTTTGGTTTTAAATTTAACTATTCCAGATAAAGATCCATAATTTTATTTGAAAATTCATCACTTTGGTTGAAAATGGAACTATTTTGTTGAAAATCCGTTTTTTTTTGTTGAAAATTAATTTTTTCAACTGAAAGTTTAACTATTCCATTTTTTTGTAAAAAATTGATATTTTTTAGTGGAAAATTTAAGTATTTTTTTCAAAATTCATTTATTTTGCAACGTTTTGCTCTGTTGTGTTAAAAGATGTTTAGAACGAGCGTCATGAATTAAAATAAATGTTTGCGTTTTGCGGAAAATATAAATATGTTATTTTGAGTTGACCCGGAAAATTGAAAAACTTGACCGGGAAATGACCGGCAATTTGAAATCGTCCGCCGAATCGCCACCCTGCTTTTGTTATTCACAGCGTGACCAGCGACTTTGAAAACCTTGAAAATCTGGAATTCTCCTTGAATTTTTTTTAAACCTTGAAAACCTGGAAATCTCCTTGAATTTTTCACGGCAACCTTGAATTTGAATTTTTTTTTGCTTTTAAAACAGTTATTTTATTGAAATGTGAACAGTAATTAAAATTTTTTAGTCTATTATGAAAGAAACATATCGTTTAGAAGAAATATTGCTACTGAAAAGTTTTTTAATTATCAAGATATAATTTATCTTGTGTTTATTACAGAATAAATAAAGAGATTTCAAGGCACTTCTTCTAGACTGTTGCCAATTATTTTATAGATTGCAATTTAATATTTTATATCATTAACTTTAATATTTTGAATAATTCTATAAGTTTTTAATTTCTTGTCCGTTGATATAGCATGTTAATGTATACATTTTTTTGTGATATTCAATTTACAAATTATAAAAATTATTAGTTGAAAACTTCGATGTTAATTCAGTTTCAGAAATAGAAGGAGCCATGGCCATAATATTTGAAATAATTCAATGATTTCAACGAATACAAAAGGTTTCACAAACAAAGATTTACGAAAGATCTCACAAATATTTTAAAATATTTCGCAAAGATTTCGATCATTTCAGAAAGATTTCAGAAATTTTAAATATTTGAAGAAGGTGTATACACCAGGTTTCAAAGATTTCACAAAGATTTTAAAACTTTCTAAAGGTTTACCAGATTTTTAAGATGTAAAAACTTTTCAAAGATTTGAAACTATTTCAATTTTTTTTAGAAGATTCACAAAAATTTCAAATATGTTAATGATTTCAAATTAATACAAAAGACTTCAGAAACATTTCAAAAATTTTTATAAAAGTTTCATAGAGATTTAAAAGAATACAAAATTTTCAAAGATTTCAAACAGTGTACAATATACCAAATATCAAAGATTTCAAATCCTTTCAAAGATTTTGAACGATTTCAACACTTTTTAGAAGATTTAAAAAGATTTCACAAGGATTTTAAATATTTGAATGATTTCAAATGAATGCAAAAGTTTTCGCAAATATTTCACAGATTTGATAAGAATACAAGAATTTAAAACATTTCAAAACATTTTAAAGATTTGAAACGATTTCAAAATTTCGTAAAAGATTTCACAAAGATTTCAATGATTTCAGCAAATACGAAAGATTTCAGAAAGATTTTACAAATATTTCAAAGAATTCGTAAAGATTTCAATAGATTGCATGTATTTCAAAGATTTCAAAAAGGGTACAGTACACCAGATTTCAAAGATTTCAAAATATTTCAAAGATTTTAAATGATGTCAACATTTTTCAGAAGATTTAAAAATATTTCACAAGGATTTTAAATATTTCAATGATTTCAAATGAATACAAAAGATTTCAAAAATATTTCAAAGATTTGAAACGATTTCAAAATTTCGTAAAAGATTTCAAATATTTTAATGATTTCCGTAAATAAGAAAGATTTTACAAATATTCCAAAGAATTCGCAAAGATTTTAAACGATTTCAACAAATTTTAGAAGATTTAAAAAGATTTCAATGATTTCAAACGAACACAAAAGATTTCACAAATATTTCAAAGATTTCATAATGATTTCAAAATATTTCAACAAATTTCAGAAAGGTTTCAAAGATTTCAAGGATTTCAAAGATTTTACAAAAAATTTTAAACATTCCAAAAGGTTTTTAATGATTTCACAAAGATTTTACTACTACAATCATGAATCTTCAACCAAAAAATTAATTTTTAACAAAGTAGTTCAACTTTAAACTAATTACTTAAATTTTCAACTGAAAAAAGCTAAGTTTTCAAGAAAAAAGTAAAATCCTTCACCAAAACCGATTAATTTGATTCAAAAAGTTGTATTTTTAACAAAAAATAGTTCAAACTTCGACCAAAAGAGATGAATATTCAAACCAAAAGGACGAATTATCAACTAAAAAATATCAATTTTCTAACAAAACTGGAATAGTGAAATTTGCAGTTAAAAAGTTGATTTTTAACAACAAAAAACGAATTTTCAACAAAATAGTTACATTTTCATCTAAATAGATGAATATTTAACGAAAAACATTAATTTTTAACATATTAGTTCAACTTTTAACCAAGTAGTTGAATTTTCAAACGAAAAAGATAAATTTCCAAAGAAAAATCTAATAGTGGATGTTTTGAACAAAAAAAGAACGCCTTTTCAATAAAATAGTTAAATTATTTACCAAAAGAGATCAATTTTAACTAAAATGATGAATCATAAACAAAAAAAATTAACTTTTAATAAATTAGTTTCAACTTTGAACTAATTACTTGAATTTTCAACTGAAAAAAGATAAATTTTCAAAAAAAAAGTAAAATCCTCAACTAAGGCAGATCAATTTTAATCAGAAAGTTGCATTTTTAAATAAAAATATTTATAACTTCGACCAAAAGAGATGAATTTTTAAACCAAAAATACGAATTTTCAACTAAACAATATCAATTTTCTAAGAAAACTGGAATAGTGAATTTTCAGTTAAAAAGTTAATTTTTAATAAAAAAGGAATTTTCAACAAAATATGTAGTTACATTTTCAACCAAATAGATAAAGGTTCAACCAAAAACATTCATTTTTAACAAATTAATTCAATTTTTAACCAAGTTGTTGAATTTTCAATCAAAAAAGATAAGTTTTTAAAGAAAAATGTAATAGTGGATGTTTTGACCAAAAAAAGAACGCCTTTTCAACAAAATAGTTAAATTTGTTACCAAAAGAGATAAATTTTCAACTAAAATGATGAATCTTCAACCGAAAAATTAATTTTCAACAAATCAATTCAACTTTAAACTGATTACTTGAATTTTCAACTGAAAAAGATAAATTTTCAAAAAGAAGTAAAATGCTCAACCAAAACCGAATAATTTTAATAAAAAAATTGCATTCTCAACCAAAAATATTACAAATTTCGACCAAAAGAGATGAATTTTCGAACCAAAAAAACGAATTTTCAACTAAAAAATATCAATTTTCTAACTAAACTGAAATTTTCAGTTAAAAAATTAATTTTTAACAAATAAAAATACGAATGTTCAACAAAATAGTTAAATTTTTTACCAAAAGAGATCAGTTTTCAACTAAAATGATGAATCTTCAACAACAAAAATTAATTTTTAATAAAGTAGTTCAAATTCAAACCAAACAGTTGAATTTCCAACTAAAAAAGATAAATTTTGAACAAAAAAATGAATAGTTACATTTTCAACCAAAAATATTAATTTTCCACTATAAAAAAAGAAGGAATTTTAAACACACTAGTTAAATCTTCTACAAAAGAGATCAATTTTCAACTAAAAGTATGAATCTTTAATTTAAAAAATTCATTTTTTACCAAGTAGTTAAAAATTCAACCAGGCAGTTAAATTTACAACTAAGATGAGAAATTTTGAGTCAAAAATATAATAGTTAAATTTTCAACAAAAAAAATTAATTTTTAACGAAAAATTTTACTATTTTGTTGAGAATTTGTTATTTTGTTGGTTGAAAATTAGTTTTTCTTTTAACTGAAAATTTAACTATTCGATTTTGGGTTGGAAAATAATCTTTTTTAGTTCAAGATCCATTTAATTTGTGGAAAATTGGACTTTTTTCGTCGAAAGTTAATCTGCTTTGTTTAAAGTTCATCTTTTTAGTTGAAAATTGAACAAGTTGGTTGCAATCTTATTTCCTTCTTGACAGAAAAGCTTTTTTGATAGAAAATTCAAATCTTTTGGTAGAATTGTCATTTTTTTGTTTAAAAATGCAACTGATTGCTTTAAAATTATTCTGTTTTGGTTGAGGATTTAAATTTTTGATTAAAAATTTTGTTGTTGTTGAATTACATTGTTCTTTATTTCAATATAATTCTTTTTTGGGTAGAAATATCAACTATTACAGTTTTCATTGAAAATAATTTTTTTGTTAAAAATTTAACTATTCAATTTTTGGCTCGAAATTTCCCTTTTTAGTTGAAAAGTTAACTACTTGTTTGAATGGATTGTTTTTTTATTGAAGATTCATAATTTCAGTTGAAAATTCATGTATTTTTTGAAAATTTAACTATTGTGTTTAAAATTTCTTCTTTTTTTTGTGTGAAAATGCGTTGAAAGTGCGTCTTTTTGGTTTGAGGAGATTACTTTTTTGTTGAAAATTTATCTTTTTCAGTTGAAAATTTAAGTAATTGGTTTAAAGTTGAACTACTTTATTCAAAATTAATTTTTTTGGATGAAGATTCATAATTTTAGTTGGAAATTGATCTCTTTTGGTAACAAATTTAACAACTTTGTTGAAAATGCTTTCTTTTTTTGTCGAAACACCAACTATTATATCTCTCGTTGAAAATTTATTTTTTTTCTGTTGAAAATTCAACTACTTGGTTAAAAGTTTCAAATCTTTTTCAAGAAGTTTCATCTGATTTCAGAGGATTTAAATGTTTTCAAAATTTTTGAAGAAATTTGAAGAAGTATTACAAATTTTAAGATAATTTACGGGTTTTTAAAAGTATTTCAAGGGATTTCTAGGGATTTCACCAAACCAGAAATCATAGGATTTTAAAAGATTTTTTTTAAGTTTGACCATTTTTCTAAGAATTTTTAGAGGATCTCAACAGATTTCAGGATTACTTAAAGGATTTAAACGGATTTCAAAGCTTTTAGGGCATTTAAAAAAAATGTCAAGGGGCTTTATAAGATTTTACGGGATTTCAGAAGATTTCATCTTTTTTGAAGAAATTTTAAAAGATTGCAAGGGATTTAAACGAATTTCTAGAGAACTTCAGGGAATAGAGGAAACGAAATAAAATTTCAAGGGACTTCTAGGAATTTTTAAGGATTCCTACGGATTTCAGGGATTTCACCATATCCAAGGGATTCATAGGATTTTAAAAGATTTTTTTTAAGATCGACTAGTTTTCTAGGATTTTTTAGAGGATCTCAACAAATTTCAGGGGTTTTTAAAGGATTTCCATGTATTTAAAAGCTTTTAGAGGTTTTAAACAGATTTACGGGAGACGTATATTGTTTACCAGGTTAAAGAAAATAGTTAACCCTCCATTTATTATTTAACAAACAAGAACATTCTGCGCATCTCAGCTGAAAATTTAACTATTAATAATAATTGAAAAATTAAACTATTTGGTTGAAAACTTCTGTATTTTGTTGAAAATTAATCTTTTTAGTTCAAAATTTATTTCTTTGGCTTGAAAATGAGTTTTTAATTGAAAATTAATTTTTTAACTGAAAATTTAATTATATCATGTTTGTTTGAACATCAATCTTATTCAGTTGAAAATTCAACTATTTGTTTAAAAATTTCTGTATTTTGTTAAAACTTTGTCTTTAGTGGTAGATCTTCTTGGTGACTTAATTCACCTTTTTGTTTGAAAACTTATCTGTTTGGTTGAAAATTTAACTATTTCGTTAAAAATTTATTTTATTTCTTTAAAAACTTATTTCTCTGACTTAAAATTAAACTATTCCATTTTTTGTTAAAAATTTATCTTTCGTAGTTGAAAATTCATCTATTTTTATGAATTTTTTTTTTATAGAAAATTCATCTTCTGGGTTGAAAATTTAACTATTTGGTTAAAAATTTGATTTTTTGATTGAAGATGCATCATTTTAGTTAAAAGTTCATTTCTTTGGTTAAAAATTTAACAAATTTTGTTGAAAATTCGTTTGTTTGTTATTGAAAATGAGTTGTTCTTTTTACAAAAAATATAGACAAAAACTTAGAATATCTTATTTTGCGAAGAATATACAACTATACCTGGTCGGCGCCGGTAACAAAAAAATTACCGGTGCCGATAATAAAATTTCTGTGAAAATTTAAAATGATTTAAATTTTATTCTCGGTTTTATTTTAAAAAATTAATTTTAAGCGTTGAAGATTTTAGAATATGTCGAAAAAGAATCTGGAAGGTTTTAAAACGATTTTTTTAATTTTTGCAGGATTTTAAAAAATATTAGAAGAACTTTTAATTATTTAAAAAGATATTTAAAAGTTTTAGAAGTTTTGAAAAGATTAAAAAATGGTTTAAAATTTGAAAAGATTTCAAGACATTTTAAGCAAAATGTAGATTTTTCAAGATTTTGAAATAAAATTTTAAATTTTTTCTTCAGATTTTAGGGAAATTTTTAATTGATTTTTAATTTTGACAAATTAATTTTAAGAAAATATTTAGTAAGGCTTTAAAACATTTCAAATGATTTTCTAAAATTTCGACAAAGAATGTCGGAGATTTTAAAGCAAACTTTTAGTTTTGCAAGATTAAAAAATGTTAACAAAATTCATATAATTTTAAAAGTTATTTAGACGTTTTTAGAAAATTTCGAAAATAATTTGAAATTGGAAAAAATCTATATGTCAAAAGTGATTGTTTATCTTGAAAAATTCATTTGAAGAGAATATTTAACAAGATTTTCAAACATTACAAAAGATTTCCGAAGTTTTTAAGAGATACAATAATAATTTTAAACTTAAAATTATTTCAACAAATTTAAAAACAGAGTAGATTATTGAAAATATACAAAAATCATTTTAACTTAAAATAATTTCATCAATTAAAAAAAAAATGTTAATTTTTGAAGATTTCCAAATACAATTTTTAATTTTTTTCAAGATAATACAAATTTTTGTAAGGTTCCTGGGAATATTAAAAGTGTTTCTTTATCTTAAAAAATTAATTTGAAGAGAATATTTAAAAACATTTTTAAACATTACGAAAGATTTGCGAAGTTTTGGAAAGATACAAAATAATTTTAAACTTAAAAATGATTTTAAAAATTTTTTAAAAAGTAGATTCTTCAAGATTTGGAAGAAGCAAACTTAAAAGTTTTTAAAGAATTTTGGAGGGTTTCAAGGGGATGCAAAAATTTTCTTAAGATCTGTGGGACAATTTTTAATGATATTTTATTTTAAGACTATATTTGAAAAGATTTCAAAACATTCCAAAAGATTTCCAAAAATGTCAAAAAAGATTTTGGAAGATTTTCCGAAAATTTTGTTTAATTTTGCAGAATTTTTTCAAAGTTTTAGGAAAAATTCGAATCATTTTAAAATGTACTTAGAATTTAAAAAAAAAATTCAAAAATAATTCAAAATTTGAAAAGATTTTGGAAAACTTATAATAAAATGTATATTTTTCAAGATTTCAAAATACAATTTTTAATTTTTTTCAAGATTTTGAAAAGTTTCAAGATAATAAAAAAAATTTCTTCATATTCCTGGGAATATTTAGAGTTATTCTTTTTTTTTTAATGAATTTTAAGAGAATATTTGATTTTAAAGCATTGCGAAAGATTTCAGAAATGATCAGAAACGAATCCGGAAGATTTCAGGACATTTTTAGGAATAATTCAAATCATTTTAAGTGATATTTAAGAATTTTCGAAGTTTTTAAGAGATTAAAAATATTTTTAAACTTTGAAAAATGTATAAACTATTGTTAAATTTTTCCTAAAATTTCGTAAAATCCTGTAAAATAAAAATTCTCGGAAATTTTCTAGATACAGTTCCGACATTTACGAAATATTCAAAAATATTTTTGAATTTTTTAGGGAAACCTAGGAAAATTATTTTTATATAACTTTAAAGCAAATAAACAAAGAAAATTAAACGTCACCTGACAAAGTAAATCGAATGAAACTGCTTATTTGTTTTATTTTTTGTCAATTTATTATATAGAGTACAACAATTTTTTTTAAATCTTTTGTTTAAAAAAATTTGTTTTTTCTGTCACGGGGGGGGGGGGGGGGCGTCAATTTTTAGTATTTTTAGCGCCACGAGATTTTTGGAGGGCTCCTTATATTACAAACAAAATTTTCAAATTAGAGATCTCATATTCTGAAAAATTATTCTAAATTATGATATAAAAATCTTGTTACAATTGAAAGTTATGTGTCCCTCATTTTCAGTTTTTTTTTCGTTGTTGAAAGGTGGCTGGAATACTTTCAGGTCAACAGGGAAATTAAATATTTGTGAATAAATTTGAGTTGGAAGATGGTATCTTTTAATGGAACTGGTGGAGAAATGATAATAATTGTAATTCAAAGTTATAATATTGTTTTGGGATAGATTAATCTGGGATAATTGGTTGAATTTCGAATTGTATTGTAAGGAAGAGTTTGTGTACTTTCGCTTGTAGACGAAATGGATGAGGTGGATAATTCGGAGAGAATATACTTAGAAGAAGCTGGATACTGGGGATTACTTCCGCTTCAAGAGCGCGAAGCTGAGTTTGAATACGTCGATGTTGGTGACGCTAGCGATGAAAAGTATTTTGGTTAGATACGATTTTTATTTTGCTTTATGCATTCCCTGCAAAATACGGTCATTCAGCCCTGGTGGAAAAATTTTTACAAGAAAGTACAACATTTCTACAACTAACTTTTTGTTAAAACATGTATTTTTTGGTTAAAAATGTACAAAGTTCCCAAAAAATGCAGTTAAATACAAGTAGCTAATTTTTTCTTGTAGAAAAGTAAAAAAATTAACAATAAAGTACAAGTTTCTACAATTCAAAAATTGGTGTAACTTTTAACTAATTTTTTTTCCTTTGCCGTAAAAATGTACAAGTTATTACAGAAAACTACAGAATTTTACATTTTTTTTATTTGGTTGTTTGACGTCATTAAAGCACTTTTAATTTTACGTACAATTATTGTAGAAAATTACAAATCTTTACAAAAAAATACAAGATTCACCAAAGTTGAAATATTGGGAAATTGTACTTAAAATTGTGTTGTATATGCTGATAGTTTATTGTAGAAATGTACAAATTGAAACGAAAAATATCAATTTTTACAAACAATATACTATTAGAATCCGCATCAACGTTTCGATTTGTGCTTTACTGTCAATTTTGGTAGGATATGTAATATTGTACAAGTTTCTATAAAAAACTAGAATTAAAAAAATATATTACATTTTTACCAAGAACTTTTGCTATTTTAATCAATCACATTGAACTGTAGTTCGATTATTGAAAATTGAACAATAATTCATTTTACAGGACGATTCTGAATCTCTGAAAAATTAAGGAAGTTACAGATTTTAACGTTAAAAACCCAAATTTTTCTATTCGAAAGCCTCAGTAGTTAAAAACATGTAAACGTTCGATTGAAACTTTATAAACTATTCTTAATTTAAAAATAATTTGAAAAACTAAACACTTATTCAATTCCAAATCCTATTCAAATATTGTTTCAATCTAAAATATTCAATTTTTAACCAATTTCATTTGAAATTTTTTTGAATATTTAGCAATATTTTACTTTTCATTTAAAACGAGCAATTATAAATAAAATATTAAAAACTAAACAATTTTAAACTTATATATTTGAAATAGAAGGCCTTGAATCATTTATATTTCAGAGTGTTAAATTAAAACTTTGAACGTTACAATTTTAATTGTTCTATTAAAAAAATTTTTAATATGTAAGTGAAAATTTAGATGCATAAATAACAATTATCAATTTGGAAAAAAATTGAGTTTGAAAGATATTTACAAATGTTTTGAAGATCCAAGCTGAATTAAAAACTGGAAAAGATTTCGAAAAATAACTAACTAAATTTAGATTTTTGAAGATTTCGAAATAAAATTTTGAAGCTCTTTAAAGATTTTAAGAAAGTAAAAAAAAATCTCAAGATTTCTGGAAAAATTTGTAATGATTTTTTATTTTGAAAAATTAATTTTAAGAGAGTATTTAGAAAGATTAAATTTTTTTTTAAATAATGAAATTTGAACAATTATTAATTTGGAAAATAATCGAGTAAGATTAAAATATATTTAGAAGTTTTGAAACGATTCCAAAATAATTTAAAATGGGGGAAAATTTAAAAAAAATTAAAACACAGTGTAGATTTTTGAAGATGTCGAACACACAATTTATAAGCTCTTTGAGCATTTTTATAGGTTTTAAATGAATAAAAAGTTTGTATCAAGATTCCAGAAAAACTAACAATTTTTGTTGACAAATTTATTTAATAAGGTTTCCAAAATTTTCAAAAAATAATCTGGACGATTTTAAGGTGATTGTTTTACTTTTGCAGGATTTTAAATAATTGTAGGAAAAATTGGAGTTCCAAGATAATAAAATTGTTATTAGATTCCTGGAAAAATTTTTAATGTTTTTTTTTTAAAGAAATTTTTAAGAGAAACATTTCGAAACAAATTTTAATGTATAATTTAATGTTTCTGGCTTAAAGTTTTTGGATTCATTCTTCAATTCATATCATTTAAAATGATAGTGTGGATTTCTATTTTTTTTTTAATATTTTAATTGTACAATGTATAAAAGTTAGAATTTTGCAGTTTAACGGCTTTTCATTAAAATATTTTCAATTGAAAAGTTTTAAAAGCTTTTCTTTTATACGCGAAAATTATTGTGCGTTTGAATTAACATTTTTTTAAACTTTAATTTTAAAAGTTTAAAATTCAAAAGTATTCCAATCGATTGCTATATATTTGAAAAAAAATCTTCAAACGTACGTTTTTTTTTAATACCGATTATTCATTATGGCCTTTCAATATTCTACCATTCTACCAAATTCTACCAAAGTACAATGTACAAAAAAAGTACAAAATTCGTCTCAATAGAAAAAAGTCGTACTTTCCACTAATTTTGGTTGTAATTTATGGTATTTATTTGTAGATTCCTGTGAAAACTTTTTTAGTTTTCTGTACATTTTTGTAAAAAAAATTCCACCAGGGAGGTAAATTGTTTAGCGCTGAATGTGAAAATCCAGGGCCCTAAATCAAATTAGCTGCTTAATTAATAATCATAAATTATTTAACTTTTCATTGTTGACCTAAATGAAGCGAAAACAATTTTTTCAGAATGACCCTATTGCTAGAAACAAGGCTAGAAAGCGGGACAAACGATTATTGAGAGAGGAAAAACTTGATCAATACTCTTTTTTTGTTTTCTTAAAAAAAAAACAGATTTTTCGAGAGTAGAAACGTAGATGGCTTTTTGTAGAAGTAGTTTTGGCATAAAATATGAGTAATTTGTCTCTAATAATATTTTTCGGTTCTAGATATTACTGTTGCAGGCTCACCATCTCCAGCACCAAGCGAAGACGATGAGGATGGTTGTGGTACTGCCACTTCGACTCACAGTGGTAGCCACAGTAGTGCCAGAAAGGGACGACAAAAGCGAGGTGTCTTACCCAAACAAGCGACTAACATTATGCGTGCCTGGCTCTTTCAGCATTTAGTTGTAAGTATTATAAAATCTACATTTTAATCTCATTACTGGGTCTCAAGCCAAAAAGACGAATTTTTTAGAAGACAGTTGAATTTTCAACCCAAAAAGTTGAATTTTTGACAAAAAAGTGCATTTTCAGCCAAGAGAGTTTTTTTTGTAGGATATGTAATATTGTACAAGTTTCTATAAAAAAACTACAATTAAAAAAATATATTACATTTTTACCAAGAACTTTTGCTATTTTAATAAATCACTAAAGATGACTAAAGATGATAAAGCTGATTCTTCTAACATAAAAGAGGAATTTTCAATCCAAAAGGACGAATTTTTAACAAAACAGTTGAATTTTCGAACAAAAAAGATGAATTTAACAAAATAGTTTAATAAAAGGCGTGTACACCAGATTTTAAAGATTTCAAAACATTTCAAAGATTTTAAAACATTTTGTTGAAAATTTGTCTTTTTCTGATAGAAGATTCATCTTCTGGGTTGAAAATTTAACTATTCGGTTAAGAATGTTATTTTTGGATTAAAGATGCATAATTTTAGTTAAATGTTCATTTCTTTGGTTAAAAATTTAACAAATTTTGTTGAAAATTCGTTTCTTTCTTGTTGAAAATGAATTTTTTGTAGCAAAAATGTAACTATTTCATTTTTGCTAGAAAATTGATTTTTTCAGTTGAAAATTCACTTATTTGCAGGCCTCACAGACCGGTCCCTATATCCCCTATTGTACCCTATATTCAGTTAAGGTCCCTAAAGTACCCTATTTTCAAGATTTGGTACCCTATTTGCAGCCCATAATGGAACTTTAAAAAAATTTATAATAGGATCAAAGCTTCCAAGAGTCAGGCATTTTTAAAAAATAGCAAAAATCAGGAAATTTCTGTAAGAATTAACTGTAAAAAATAATCAGGGCTGGAACCCAGTCCCTGTTAGTCACTTTTTTTCTTAAATCACTTTTTAGTCACTTTTTAAAATGAAATTATCACATTAGACACTTTTCTTTCAATAAATTAACTTATGGGTAAATCACTATTCAATTCAGGTCTATACCTATTTCTGAATTGTCTTGAATTCTTTTGAAACATTTCAGGGTATTATTAAAGATTCCGAGAAATTTTTAATAGATTTCAATAATTTCAAGGGAATTTAAAGATTTTAGTGCATTTTTAAAACTTTTAAGGCATTTTCAAGAGCTTTTAATTTTAAATATTTTAGGAAATTTTTTATTAATTTAAATAATTTGAAGGGATTTCAAAGCGTTTGAAATGTTTTAGGATAAAGAATTTTCTAGAATTTCAGAAGATATGGAACGATTTTGCAGGACTTATAAGGTTTCAAGATATTTTAAAAGATTTCACGTTATTTTATCAGGTTTCCGAGGATTTCAATTATTTTCAGGGATTTTAAAGAACTTATTCACGAGAAGTGAGGTATTTTGTAGGGTTTTGAAGATTTGAAGAGATTTGGAATTCACCCTGAATTCTTACTAATTTATCCTAAATTCTTTGAAATTTTCTTGAATTTTATGAATTCTCTTGACTTCTAAATGTACTCAATTCTACTTAATTCAATGGATTTTTTTTTAATTTTTAAAAGTTTTCATTGAATCGATCCTGAGGATCAATTGATAAAGTGATCAAAGGATTTGAAATATTTTAGGAAATTTTAAAAGATTCCCAGAACTTTTTATTATTTATTTCAATAGTTTGAAGGGATTTCAAAGAATTTGAAATATTTGAGGTGTTTTAAAAGATTCCAAAATATCAAGGGATTTCCGAGTGTTTTAAAAATTTTAAGGGATTTAAAAAAATTTTCATGCAGTTTTAAAGAATTTCGGAAAATATGGAAGGATTTTATAGGACCTGTAAGGTTATAGGATATTTAAAAATATTCCAAAGGATTTTATAAGATTTCCGAGGATTTCAATGGTTTTATGGGGGTTTAAGAGCTCTCAAGCTATTTTAGTCAATTTTCCAGGCTTTCTGGAAATATCAAATTTCATAAAACTTCACGGTATTTTATGATATTTTAATGAATTTCAAAGAATTTATTCACAAGAAGTGAGGGAATTCGTAGGGTTTCAAAGATTTCAAGAGATTTTCAAATATGTCTTTCAATTCATTTGGAATTCGACCTGAATTCTTTTAAATTCACAAAATTTCACTCGATTCAGTAAATTTGTCAAAAGTTTTTGTTTTATTCATCTTGAAGTTTTTAAAAACTTCATTTTTTCATATTTTTTAATTGTTTTTAATTCACTTGATTGTTTTTTAAATTAAGCTTGATTTTTTTATGGATTTCGTCGAACTCTTCTTATTTCCCTTAAATTTCTCTCAATTCTATTGTAATCAATAGAATTTTTTCAATTTTTCAATTTGTTTCCAATTAATTCGACTTTAACTTGAATTGTTTTGTAGTCATCAGTCACTTCTTTGGTTAGAAATTAGTAGGGTTTCAAAGATTTGATTTTTTTTTTGAATTCACCTTCAAGTCGTTTAAATTCTTTGAAATTCTCTTGAATTTTTTTTAATTTACTTGAATTCTTCTAAATTCATGCAATTCTATTTAATTCAATTCATTTTTTCGAATTTTTTAAAGTTGTTATTTAATTGGTCCTAAATTCTTTTAACGTTTCCGTGAATTTTTATGAATTTCATCGAATTCTTCTCATTTACCTTAAATTCTTCTAAATTCATTACAAATTTACGGAAATCAATGGAATTTTTTTTAATAATACAATTTTTCCGATTCATTTAAATTGTTTGGAATTTAACTGGAATTGTTTTGAAGTATTACGAATTTATTCTGAATTTTTTACCCTTTGAGCGCGAAAAAAGTACCCTATAAGCGTGAAAAAAGTACCCTTCGGTCCCTATATTTTATCCCATAGGGACTGTGAGGCCTGTATTTGGTTAAAAACTCGTCTTTTTTATTTGAAAATTCAATTATTTTGGTAGAAAATGCATATTTTTGGATTGCAAATTAATTCGTTTTATTAAAGTTTTTTTTATTAAATAACATGAATTCAATAATAATAATAATTTCATAAAAATTTCGAAAGATTTCAAAAAATTTCACAAGGATTTCAGATTTCAAGGATTTTAAAGATTTCAAATATTTTACAAAAATTTAAAAAGATTCCAAAACATTTCACAGATATTTCAAGATTATACAAATATTTTAAGTATTTTAAAAGATTTTAACGAATTCACAAATATTTTTGAAGATTTTAAGGATTAAAGACTACTTCTGTTCGCAAAAAATTAAGAATTTGTTTATGTATGGTTCTGCTTTATTAAAAAATCGTTGGCCAATAAAAAATGAAATGGCTCATTTTTTAAGTCTATAACAAACGGTTATTTCATTATTTGGTATAAAAAAGTAGACCTGGAAAACTGGACTTTTTGACCTGGAAAACGACGAAATAGTTAATATTTCAACAAAAAAGATTTTTATTTTAAATCACGAACAGTTTAATTCAACCAAAAATACTCATTTTCAACAAAATAGTTGAATCCTCAATTAAAACAGATTGATTTTTAACCAAACACATGCATTTTTAACCAAAGAAGGATCAGCTTTCAACCAAGAAGATTAATTTTCTACCAAAAAAGACGAATTTTCAACAAAATACATTAAT
This sequence comes from Andricus curvator, assembly GCA_932195095.1. Taxonomy (NCBI): domain Eukaryota; kingdom Metazoa; phylum Arthropoda; class Insecta; order Hymenoptera; family Cynipidae; genus Andricus; species Andricus curvator. The sequence goes on from CAKNYM010052851.1 coordinate 717,193, forward strand.
TTTCAACCAGAAAAGATCAATTTTCAATTTAATATATAAATTTTCAAGCAAAGAGATTCATTTACAACTAAAATGTTGAATCTTGAAAAAATTCAAGAATAGGGTTGAAAATTCAACCAAAAAATTGATTTTTCGACCAACAAGAATAATTTTCTACAAAAAACCACCAAGTACTTCAATTTTCATCCCAAAGAGTTGAATTTTTGACAAAAAAGTGCATTTTCAGCCAAGAGGGATGAATTTTCAACCCAAAAAGTTCATTTTTCGACAAAAGAGTTCATTTTCAGCCAAGAGAGTTGAATTTTCAACCAAGAAGGATGACTCTTCTAACATAAAAGAGGAATTTTCAATCCAAAAGGCGAATTTTTAATAAAACATTGCATTTTCGAACAAAAAAAGATGAATTATTTAAGAAAATAGTATAATTCTAAACAAAATAATTAAACTTTTTAACAAAATAGTTGAGTTTTTTGCCTAACTACTTATCATCCACTTTTGTTCGCCGAAAAAAGAGGAATTCTTAACAAAATAGTTGATTCATCAACCACCCAGACGAATGTTGAACAAATAAGATTAATTTTCTAACTAAATAGACCAATTGTCAACAAAATAGTTAATTTCTCAACCTAAAAAGTCGAATATTTTAGAAAACAGTTCAATTTTCAGTTTAAAAAACTAATTTTCAACAACATAAAAACGAATTTTCAACCAGTTGAATTCAACTAAAAAAAAAAAAGATTTTTTAACAAAATAGTTGAATCTTCAACCAAAATGATGATGTTTGAACAAACCAGATTAATTTTCTACCCAAATATTCGAATTTTCAACGAAATACAATGACTTTTCTGCCAAATAGTTAAGTTTTCATTATATAAAACAAAAAATTTCAACCAAAAATATGAATTTTCAACAATAAATTTAATTTTGAACTGAATAGTTTAATTTTCTACTAAGTTGCTGAACTTTCAAATCAAAAAGACGGATTTTCTACAAGACAACTGAATTTTCAACTACTAAATGATGAATCTTCAACTAAAAAAAATTAGTTCTCAACGAAACATGTAATAGTTAATATTTCAACAAAAAAATTTAATTTCAAGTCAAGAACAGTTGAATTCAACCAAAAAATACGAATTTTTAACAAAATAGTTGAATCCTTAATCAAAACAGATTAATTTTCAACCAAACACTTGCATTTTTAATCAAAAATGATCAACTTTCAACCAAGAAGATTAATTTTCTACCAAAAAGACGAATTTTCAACAAAATACATGAATTTTGAACCAGAAAAGATCAATTTTCAACTAAAGAGATGAATTTGCAACTAAAATGATGAATCTTTAAAAAAATCAAGAAAAGGGTTGAACATACAACCAAAGAGTTGAATTTTCAACCAAAAAATTTATTTTCCAACCAACAGGAATTATTTTCTACAAAAAACAACCAGGTACTTCAATTTTCAACTAAATAGTTAAACTTTAAACCAAAAAAGATTAATTTTAACCAAAAATGGAATGTAACTTCAAAAGAAAAAAGTTTATCTTCAAGAGTTCGAATCTTTTAATTTCAATGACCGTGATCAATTCTTTCTCAATTGTTCAATTTTTATTTGCAGTCGAAAAGTTGTTCTTTTTCGACCTAGGATGACAAATATTGAGAAAATTGAAATGAGATAATTTTAAATGACATATATATGGTGTTCAATCAATTGCTATATATTTGAAAAAAACTTGAAACTGTTTTTTGGTGTTTAATTACGATTATTCATTATTGTCTTTTAATATTCTACCATTGCTTTAAAGTTTAAACATAGAAGCTTTTTTGTAATAGATATCAGGTACACATCTTAATTTAAAATTATCTCATTGCAATATTCTAAATATTTCTCATCTTATGTCGAAAAAGAACAACTTTTTGGCTGCGAAACATGTAAATTCCTGTAGATTCTTGTAGTTGTAAATTCTTGTAGAAAAATAAAACTTCAACAAAATAAAACAATGTACAAAAAAATACAAAAAAGTACAAAATTCGTCTCAATAATATAAAAAACTTGTACTTTCCTGTAATTTTGCTTGTAATTTATTGTATTTATTTGTAGATTGCTGTAAAAATATCTTTAGGTTTGAGTACCCTGTTTTTGTAGAAAAAATTCAACTATTTGGTTGACAGATAACTTATTTGTCAAAAATCCATATTTACTGGTTGAAGTTCAACTGTTTTGTAAAAATTGGTCTTTTTGGCTTAAAAACTCAACAATTTGGTTGAAAAATAACCTATTTTGTTGAAAAATGGTCTTTTTTTAATGAATTCTACTGTTTTTTTACATTAAATTTTTGTTCAGTCAGAAAAATTCAACCATTTTGTGAAAAGTTGAATTACTTCCTTAAACATACATTTTTTTGTTGAAGATTCATAATTTTGATTGAAAATTCGTCTTTTTGGTAAAAAATATTTCTCTTTGGTTACTTTTTTGCCACATTATTTTTACTTTTCGGTTACTTTTTTGAGAGAAGTATGGTTACTATTTTTTTAAGCTTGAGCAGTTCCGAGCCCTGAAAATACATTTTCTTCTTTTTTGTCAGCACCCTTACCCCACGGAGGACGAGAAGCGTCAGATCGCAGGCGAAACCAACCTAACTCTACTTCAAGTGAACAATTGGTTTATAAACGCACGACGTCGAATTTTGCAGCCGATGTTGGATGGCGCAAGTGCAGAGGGAATACCTCTGCAGGTAAGACCTGGAAAACGGAACAAAGTTTCTAAACACTCGTCCCAACAGCAGCAGTTTCATCAGCAGCAAGTTGGCTGGCAGTCTGATGATTCGGGCAGTGACTCGATTTCCAGCGAGGGTGAAGGTGGCGCTGACAGGAGTAAAGACGGCAACGACAGCGACGACGAAGACCTTCACTGACCTCCGTCGATCACCGAAACATCATCAATCTCCGATCGGTACCTTGAATTCGACTTGCTCACTTCAGTATTAAGGAATTCGAGGTTAGATTTTGCTTTAACTGTCATATACGTAACTATTCTTGCGATAATGAGTGATACCTGGGTAGAAGTTATCACGCTCTTCAGCAGCCGTCGATCGATCTCCACTCCCTTGCAAAAAGGGACCGTTTTTGCAAGATTACCATGTAAAGTAGAAGCCTGATAGTACCGTTAACTACGTGCAGTCAAGGTTAATAAGTCATTTGTAAAAGAAATAGTGACACGCGGAAAAGAAGAGCGTAAAAGGGTGCAGTTTAAGAGGCTGTCGTCGATATTTTTTAAATCCCCATCTGATGCATATTGACTGAAGCACCTCAATGGTTTGATCATAAAGTTAGACTTTGTAACGAATCTACTCGCAGTAATTCTTCAGACTTCATAGAGAAGTAATTCCTAATAGTCACACAGTTTTTAAGGAATTTAGATAAATTATATATTATCGAATGGACGACGATACAAAGCTGAGTAATGGGAAAGTGCTTTTTGGATGACTGTTTGCGATGTTGACCGACTTTAATCGTCGAATCGACTGTCAACGTATTTTGTGCAATAGCCATTGATGGATTTACTACAATACAAAGTCGCACAGGCGATCTAAAAATGTCGGGATTAATTATTCTGTTCGTAATTGAAACGCCACACCAATTTCACGAATACGTAACTAAGAAAGAAATTATTTTTCAAATAGATAGAGAGATAAACATAAGGCGGAACTCGCTAGTTATATAAATGTTGTTTATAATCTTACAGAGTTGAACCAAGATGTTTTCATTTTATACCGTCACCATGGAAAAGTAGGATCAAGAATGCGCGTGTAATTATAGAAAAAAAAGAAGAACGAACTGCTTGTACATACACACGTTTATGCATGGCATTCCTAAACTTCCTTTTGATCGAATTAAGATTTTTTAAACTGTTTTTCGCCCCTTTAGTCAAATCTCGTTTTAAGGACAGGAAAAGCTTCTCAAATATCTTCGTTTTGTGTTAAATGAGCAGCTTTAACTATTTATTTACAGCAGGGGTATACCACGACCCATCCTGTAGTTAGAAAAACGTGTGCGTCGATCGGAACTCGATTACTTTAAAACAGTTTAAAGGACATTCCCGTAGAAATGTATTCGTAGCGCATAATATTGATTTTTTTTTAAGTTGCATGAATAAACTGTGAATAAAAATGGGCGGTTGTTACTGCATACTACCCAATTGTTCTAGTGAGTATAAAGCAAAAAAACAAACAAGAAAAATTTACATTTCTTTTAGGTATCTCAAAATTTAAAACTTGCATCATTCTTAATTGTAAGTTTTAAGAATTAAAAGCTCTTCAATTTTACAGATTTTCAATTTAAATTTCTACAAGTTTCAAGATTTAAAATTGAAAATTCTTTAATTTTAACGATTTGCAGTTTAAAATTGTTCAATTTTCAAGATGAAGAAATAAAAATTCTTAAACTTTGATGACTTCGACGATTTTAAAGATCA
>CAKNYM010052851.1:721673-743817 GCA_932195095.1 Andricus curvator
TTGAAGATTTAAAATTGAAAAGTCTTTAATTTTAACGATTTGCAGTTAAAAATTGTTTAATTTTCAAGATTTATAAATAAAAATTCCTAAACTTTGATGAATTCGACGATTTTAAAGATAAAAAATTAAGATTTTTCAATTACAAATTTTCCAAATTGATGAAATTTCAAATTCGTCATCAATATTACAAAATTTTTTATTGTAAAAGACAAAATTTGTATAATTAATAAATGTAAATAAAAAAATGTTTAATTTTAAGTACATACAAATTCTACAATTTGGAGAGATACAATTGAAAACTCTTCAATTTTTGAAGATTGATGAAATAAATTCTTAAATTTGGATGATTTTGCAGATCAAAAGTCAAGAGTTCAATTCGAAATATTCCAATTTGCAGAAATTTCGAATATTAATAACCAAAATTAAAGAATTTTTAATTGTAAAACTTAAAATGTTGATAATTATTAATTGTAAATTTTGAAAACTAACAACTTTTAAATTTTAAATATTTACAATTCAAAGTTCTACAGTTTTGAAGGGTTACAATTGAATACTCTTGAATTTTGAAAATATAGAATTGCAAATTATTCAATTTTCAAGATATATGTTGAAGGTATTTAGTTTGGAACATTTTTTTGTTGGAATAGTTCAATTTTAAAGACTTAGAATTGAGAAGTCTTCAAGTTTAAAGATGTATAAATAAAAATTCTCAAATTTTTATGATTTTTAGGGACGACTGAAAAATCCAGAAAAATAAAATTCCCGACACTGTAAAATTCCTGAATGGGAAAATTCCTAAATAATAAAATTCCCGAATAATAAAATTTCCAAATAATAAAATTCCCGGATTGGAAAATTCCCGAATAATAAAATTCCCCAACAGTTTATGATATTACCGAATTTGAACATTCTCGAATAATAAAATTCCCGATAAAAAATGGTGGAATTATAGAATATCCGAACTAGAAAATTCCCGAATATAAACAATTTAAATTTATTTATATTTAAACAAATTTTTAATTGTAATATAATTTTAATTGTAATAATTTTATTAATTTTATGAATAAAAAATTTAATTGTTTCAATTCTTGCATAATTAAAAAATTAGAAACTTTTAAATTTTAATGATTTAGAATCTAAAGTTCTACAATTTTGAAGATTTAAAATTGAAAATTCTTTAAATTTCACGATTTGTAATCATTACAGCAAATTTGTAACGTTTTATTTTAACATGTACTCATTTATACAGAAAAATTATATATAGTTTATACATAGTGTGAAACATTATATATAATTTTCATTTGTTTTATATAAAAATTTTATGAAAAAAATGAAAATTATATATTATATCAACCTCGTTTCTTACCTCCAAGTTTTTCTATTTCAAAATTAAATTTTCCGTGCAAAAGTCGAGTTAAAAATTTAATAATTATTTTTGTCCAAAATAAATCAACCGGTTTCTGATTTTTTTTGGTTCGAATATAAAAAATTTTGAGGCGAGAAACGAGGTCGTTAGGAGTTATAATGATTTAGAAATCAATTTGTAAATACCGAAATTTGGCTCCCTAAAAAGGTAACCTTATATTCAATATCAAATAATAAATATACCCGGCAAACTCACTGAGTTTACTAGGGTAGTGTTGCTCCGAGGATTTGAAGAATTTAGATGGTATATTAGTTTTCAGAAATTTCGGAAACAGAAATTTGCAAAAAATAAAAAAATGCTTTGCAGTGTTTCCAAGTCAAATGTATCGAGTGACGATCGCAGCGCGTGGCGTGACATACCCCTGATTTACAGCGTGATATTTTCATCTTTGAAATGATTCGGTCCCTTTTTCACGATATAAGTATGAAAGCTACGTAATAAAATAATAGTCATAATCCTACGGTCCGATTTTACCTAAAATTATGGAAAAGTACCTCGTCAAGACTTGGAAAATCTACAGCGGGTGCGAATCTTGGCGCGATTGATCTTTGCGCCATTTTTGATATTTTTTCTCCGAAGTCATTGACGTTAGAATCTCGATTCTTCGTTTTGTGCCATTAAAAGAGTGTGGTAACTTCCACGCGTAGTCTTTGTTTACCTCTGCATCGTCGTGACGTAGCAAAAGTGCTGTCCCTCCAAGATAATAATAACGAAGATGATAATGATAATGATGATAATATAATGCTACTCAAAAGTAAAGTATATAATGATTATATTTTTAAACTCTAAGTGTCGTCTCTGCTGTACATACAAAATATACCGAACTGTTACTAATGAGATCGAACGGTTATTATTAATTATTTATAGATTAATAACCCCTTTCCTACGACCGATACGATTCGAGATTTGAGATTCGACACGATGATGACAACGCACATGCCATTCCTAGATTAAGAATTTACGATTGTATTTGCTTCACCCTCGACAATCATCTCGAAATTTAGCCTCGACAATTTGTATCTGATTTGACAGTTTTACTAACTGTCTATAAATATTTGCGCAAATTTTACGAGTTTTAATCCAAAAATAAGATGTTAATTTTGTAGCATACTTGAGATTGAATTAGAAATAAGGGATGATTGAGGAGGGTAAATTTGGAGAATGCATTATATTTCCATATGATTTGAATGTGAGTCGATTAATGGAGAAATGGGTGTCCATTTGATCTAGCTGCTTGCTCTTCCTCCAGTAATGAGGAATAAAACACGAAAGATAACATTTTTTAATTTTCAAATTAGTAATTTAGAAATGTATTCGAAATTACGCGATTTTTGGCAATTCCAACGATGTTTCCTATTTTATTCCTCATTCAGCTGCGTGAGGGGAACTTGGGTAGTGGGGGATAGAGCAAACTGGTAGACGGCGATCAAATGGGCTACGCCCATTTATGGTCGTTCTACGAATGTGTATCACGGATTACCTGATACAGGACTACTGTACTTTAAAAAATTAATACTTAAGGCATAAAATAAAAATAGATTAAGAGGTAGGTTTTAAGGCTGAACCACGTATACGTATGTGCTGCGGCACCAGACAACTGTGATACCTCGGTGGGCGGTGCCCAGCCTCCTACTTCATACTTGTATACCGAACGTAACGAACTACCTTGATGAAAATATAAGAATATTATACCGAAGGGGTTGATCGTGAATTTGAACATGCGTCGAATAAAATAGAAAATTATTCCTCGTCCACGCGAATAAATATCGACATCGTACTTTTGCATGTTCTCGATAACTTACCAAACGAAAAAAAAAAAATTACTTCATTCTTGCATTCAAGAAAGAACTTCTTCGAAAAAAAAAACTTCTTCGCAGGTTCTTACGTATTCTGATACTTAAATTGCAAATCCTGCATAATATTTCCATTATATTGTACGAGGTAGGAATGGATCAAAGTTTCCTCGTTTTCTTGAAATCTTTCACTAATTTTTAGTAAGAGGTCTCTTTCGAAAGATTTTTTTCCAATTGTTTCCCAGGTGCATGTTTTTTTTTAGTAAATGTTGATGTTGAAAAGATTCTGTGTTTCTAACTTTTGAAGAATTAAATCGTGAATCTTGGAATTTTTAACATTGAAAATACTTGTCATTCTTTCGTAGTAATTTTTTTTATCTAGTGGACCATTCCTAGTCTCTTTAAAAAATTTTGAAGTCAAGCAAGCTCTACATATACTTATATACTTGTGCGTAATAAGCAAATGACTTACTTCTCTCTCGTGTAAATCTATAATGATCTGTTGTTTACGTTTATTTTTAATAAATGCCATCACGCTTACAATATATTTCTTGACTTTTTATATAGCCATTCATACGTTACGTTTTTTCGTTTTTTTTTCGACTATTGGATATATTTATTGCCTAAGAATATGGAAATATTTTAGTTTTTTAGATGATATTTTGTAAGATAGGTTTTCGTTTTATTATTATTCAAGATACTTTTCATTATCTTGTAAATCACCGTTATTAATTTTTAAAGATATAACGTAATTTAAATATAGCGTAATTTGAACGCATAGGAATGGGTTGAAAATATTTTCTAAACACATAAGCTGAGCTGCCACAGCCTAATTTACTAACCAAAAGTGCCTTATTTCTAATTCAAAAAGTGACAAAAATTGACAAAAGAATTTAGAAGAATTGTATAAGATGAGTTTAAAAGACTTCATGACGAACTAAAAACATTTAATTGAATAAAATTGAATAAATTTAGAAGAATTCAAGTGAATTCCCAAGAATTGAAGTAAGTTCAAACGAATTCAAAATATTCCACTGATTTCAATAAAATTGAAGTGAATTTATAAGAACTAAAACGAATTCAAGAGACTTAAACGAAATTCATAAGAATTTGAAAGAATATAATAATATAATAAAATTGGATGGAATACAATTCAGGGCAAATTCAACATAAAAGTGAATTGAAAAAAAACCAAAGACAAACATAAAGTTCTAGTGAATTTAGAGAAATTTAAGGTGAACGAAAAGAATTCAATAAAATTCATAAAAATTCAAGGTGAATTAAACAACATTCAAGTGAATTGAAACCAATTAAAAATATATTAAATTGAGAAGAGATTTAGAAGAATTCAAGTGAATTCAAAATCATTCAGCTAGAGTTAAAAATATCAAGAGAATTTCAAAGAACAAGTAAACTAAAAAAAAAGATTTAATAAAAAACCAACAAATAAAATAAAATTCGAGTGCAATCCATTTAATTGAGTAGAATTGAGTGAATTGAAAAGAAAGCAGCAAGAATGATAAAAACCAAGAGAATTAAAAAAAAAAATTTTTTTTTAAATTCAGGATAAAAACATCATTATTATCAATTTAAAAAAATATAACATTTGTTCCGCACATTGTTAGTAGTGAAGGAAATTTGATTTGTATTTTATATTGTTGATTTTTGTGAAAAATTACGTAATTTTAAAGCAAAGGAATATGTTGAAAATATTTTCTGAACAAATAAAAAGTATATATACATATAAATAATATATAATATAACACTGCCTAATTTAGTAAATAAAAGTGACGAATTTCTAACTCAAAAAGTGATTAAAAATTGACCAAAGAATTTAGAAGAATTCCAGAAATTCGAAATAATTTGATAAGGTGAGTTTCAAAAGAATTCAAGTGAAATAAAAAGAATTCAATTGCGTTCCAAAGAATTCAAGTGAATTCAAAAGAATTGAAGTAAGTTTAAACTAATTCAAAATATTCAAGTGACTTAAGTAAAATTGAAGTGTATTTAAAAGAATTAAAACGGATTCAAGGGACTTAACGAAATTCATAAGAATTTGAGAGAGTATAATTCTAAAAATTTTTTAAAAAATTCTATTGAATTGAGTAAAATGGGATGGAATAGAATTCAGGGCGAATTCAACATATATGTGAAATGAAAAAGAAACGAACGAAAAACATAAGTTCTAGTGAATTTAGAGAAATTTAAGGTGAATGAAAAGAATTCAATGAAATTCATATAAATTCAGCGTGAATTAAACAAAATTCAAATGAATTAAAAATTAATCAAAAATTAATTAAATCACCAATTAAAAAATATATTAAATTAAGAAGAGATTTAGAAGAATTCAACTGAATTCACAAGAATTCAGCTAGAGTTGAAAATATTAAGAGAACTTCAAAGAATATAATTTTTTGTAATTCACGATAAATTAATAAGAATGAAGGGTGATTTAAAAAGACTTCAGGATGAATAATTTTTTTTTTTTAATATTTAATCCATTTAATGAAATACAATTGAGTGAATTCAAAAGAATCCAGTGAGAATTAAAAACATCAAGAGAATTCCAAAGAATTAAATTTTCTTTTCAAATTCAGGATAAATTAATAAGAATTCAGGGTGAATTCAACATACAAGTGAATTAAAAAAAAACGACGAAAAACATAAAGTTCTAGCGAATTTAGAGAAATTTAAGGTGAATGAAAAGAATTCAATAAAATTCATAAAAATTCATGGTGAATTAAACAACATTCAAGTGAATTGAAACCAATTAAAAAATTTATTAAATTGAGAAGAGATTTAGAAGAATTCAAGTGAATTCAAAAGCATTCAGCTAGAGTTAAAAATATCCAGAGAATTTAAAAGAATAAGTAAACTGAAAAATAGATTTAATAAAAAACCAACAAATTAAATAAAATTCGAGTTCAATCCATTTAATTGAGTAGAATTGAGTGAATTGAAAAGAAAGCAGCAAGAATGATATAAATCAAGAGAATTAAAAAAAAAAATTTAATTTACTAACTCAAAGTGACTAATTTCTAACTCAAAAAGTGATTAAAATTGACCAAAGAATTTAGAAGAATTCCAGAAATTCGAAATAATTTGATAAGGTGAGTTTAAAAGACTTCAGGACGAATTAAGAAAAAAAATGTAATCTATTTACTTGAGAAAATTGAATGAATTCAAACGAATTCAAGTAAATTCAAAAGAATTCAAGTGAAGTAAAAAGAATTCAAGTGAGTTCAAAAGAATTGAAGTAAGTTGAAAAGAATTCAAAATATTCCACTGATTTAAGTAAAATTGGAGTGTATTTAAAATAATTAAAGCGGATTCAAGAGACTTAACGAAATTCATAAGAATTTGAAAGAATATAATTGTAAAAAATTAAAAAAATTTTCTATTGAACTGAGTAAAATGGGATGGAATAGAATTCAGGGCGAATTCAACATAAAAGTGAAATGAAAAAAAAAAAACGAACGAAAAACATAAGTTCTAGTGAATTTAGAGAAATTTAAGGCGAATGAGAAGAATTCAATGAAATTCATATAAATTCAACGCGAATTAAATAAAATTCAAGTGAATTGAAACCAATTGAAAAATATATTAATTTGAGAAGAGATTTAGAAGAATTCAACTGAATTCACAAGAATCCAGCTGGAGTTGAAAATATTAAGAGAACTTCAAATAATACCATTTTTTTTAAATTCACGATAAATTAATAAGAATTAAGGGAGATTTAAAAAGACTTCAGGGTGAATGCATTTAAAAAAAATATTTAATCCATTTAATGAAATAGAATTGAGTGAATTCAAAAGAATCCAATGAGAATTAAAAAAGTCAAGAGAATTCCAAAGAATTAAATTTTCTCTTCAAATTTAGGATAAATTAATAAGAATTCAGGGTGAATTCCAAATGAATACAAATAAGTTGTAACGATTAAAAAAGTTCAAAATATTTCACTGATTTCAGTAAAATTAGTCTGAATTTAGAAGAATTCAAGGAAATTCAAGAGACTTTGATAAAATTTATAACAATTAGAAAGAATATAATTGAAGAAAATTTTTAAATCAAAAAATTTCCATTGTCATGGGAAAAATGGGAGTAAACAGAATTCAAGGCGAACTCAACAGAATTTAAGTGAATTGAAAAAAAATATTTGATAAAAACCAAAGAATTAAATAAAATTTGCGTGAATTTAGAGAGATTTAATGTAAATGAGAAGAATTAAATGAAATTCATAAAAATTCGAGGCGAAATAAAATTACAGTATAAAAAAATTGTTTAATCAAAAAATTTCCATCACATTGAGTAAAATGAGAGTGAACATAATTCAGGGCGAACTCAACAAAATTTAAGTGAATTTGAAACAAAAATTTAAGTTAAAAAACCAACGAACTAAATAAAATTCAATTGAATTTAGAGAAATTTAAGGGAAATGAGAAGAATTCAATGAAATTCATAAAAATTCAAGACGAATTAAATAAAATTCAAGTGAATTTAAAAAGACTTCAGGGAGAATTAAAAACACAAATTTTGTATGTTCAATTCATTTAATTGGGTAGAATCGAGTGATTTAAAAAGCGAGAATTAAAAAAATCAAAAGAGTTCCAAAGAATTAAATTTTCTTTTTAAATTCAGGATAAATGAATAAGAATTCCAAATGAATTAAAAAAGTTGAAAAATTAAAAAAATGCAATATTCATCAATATTATTAAAGGAAATTCAAGAGACTTTGATGAAATTTATAAAAATTTGAAAGAATATAATTGAAGCGAATTTTTTAAATAAAAAAATCTCCATCGCTTCGAGTAAAATGGGAGTGAACACAATTCAGGTTGAATTCAAAGGAATTTAAGTGAATAGAAAAAAAATTAAATTGAGTTTTTTTTACATTGAGTTCATTAAATTTGGAATAAATTAAGAAAAATTCAAAGGAATTTAAATGAATTTGATCAAATTCATTCAATTGAGTCAATTTAGAAGAATTCAAAAGTACTAAACAAAATTCAAAAGAATTCAAGTGAATTCAAAAAAATTCAAGTGAATTGAAATTAATGTAAGTGAATTCAAGTGAAATGAAATTAATGTAAGTGAACTCAAAAATATTCATCGAAAGCTAAAAAAAATCGTGAGAATTCCAAAGAATTAAATTTGTTTAATCCATGATAAATTAATAAGAATTCAGGGTGAATTCTAAATGAATTAAAATAAGTTGAAAAAAAATTGAATGCAAAATATTGAACTAATTTCAGTAAAATTGGAGTCAATTTAGAAGAATGAAAGGGAATTCAAGAGACTTTGAAAGAATATAATTGCAAAAAATTTGAAAAATCTACAATTTTTCATCGAATTAAGTAAAATGGGAGTGAACATAATTCAGGACGAATTCAACAGAATTTAAGTGAATTGAAAAAATTCAAAAAATAAAAAACAATCGAATAAAATTCTAGTGAATTTAGAGAAATTTAAGGGAAATATGAAGTATTCGAAGAAAGTTGTTAAAAATCAAGGTAAATTTTTAAAAAGTTCAAATGAACAGACATCAAATTTCAAACGATCCACCGACTTCAGTAAAATTGGAGTGAATTTAGAAGAATTCCAGAAACTTGAAAGAATTTGATAAGGTGAGCTTAAGAGACTTCAGGACGAATTAAAAAAAATTATGTTTTAAATCCATTTAATTGCGTAGAATTGAGTGAATTTAGAAGAATTAAAAGGAATTCAAGATACTTTGGCGACATTCATAATAATTTGACAGAATTATTGTGCAAATTAAAAAAAAATTTAATTTAATTGTTTGAAATGGGAGGGAACACAATTCAGGGCAAATTCAACATAAAAGTGAATTAAAAAAAATTTTTAAATTAAAAAACAATGAATTGAGTAAATTTGTAGTAAATTTAGAGAAATTGAAGGCAAATGAGAAGAATTCGATGGAATTCAAGTGAATTGAAACCAATTGGAAAATATATTAATTAAATGCATTAAATTTGGAATGAATTGCAAAAAATTCAAGCGAATTAAAACTGGAATTTAGAAGAATTCAAGTAAATTGAAAAGAATTCAGGGTGAATTCTAAATGAATTCAAATAAGTTGGGAAAAAAATATTTTAATGCACAATATTTGACTGATTTCTGTAAAGTTTTAGTGAATTTAGAAGAATTAAAGGAAATTCAAGAGATTTTGATGAAATTTTTAAAAATTTGAAAGAATATAATTGCACAATATTTGAACAAGCCAACAATTTTCATCGAATTGAGTAAAATTGAGTCAACACAATTTAGGACGAATTCAACAGAATTTAAGTGAATTGAAAAAATTCAAAACATAAAAAAACCAACCAATTAAATAAAATTCTAGTCAATTTAGAGAAATTTAAGGGAAATGACCATTCGATGAAATTCGTTAAAAATCAAGGAAAATTAAAAAAAATTTAAGTGAACAGAAAAAAATAATGAAATCAATGAATAATAAATGCATTAAATTTGGAATAAATTGCGAAAAACTCAAGAGAATTCAAAAGAATTTGATAAGAATTCAAAGTAAATTTAAAGGACTTCAGGGTAAAAAAAAAATAATAAAAATCGATTCAATTAAGTAGAATTGCGTGAATTAAAAACAATTTAAGTAAATTAAACAAACTCACGGTAAATTAGAAAAATTCCAAAAAATGGAGAATAAATTAATACAAATTAAAGTGAGTATAACAGAATTAGTAAAATCCATTGAATACAGATAAATGGGAGTGAAAATAGAATTAGTGAATCTGATAAAAATCCATAATAATTCAAGATGAATTTTGAAGTTTTCAGGATAAATTAAAACAAATGAAAATCCAAAACTGAATTTAGTAGATTCATTGAAAGAAATTACTGAAGTGATGTTTTTATTTTAAAAACTGATTTGAGAATAAAAGTGACTTGAAGTAACTGTTTGGCAGACCTGAACCAAGTTCAAAAATGAGAAAAAAAGAATGTCACAAAATTACAGAATCCAAAAAAATTTGGTTTTGTAAACATTTTTAATTATTATGTTTTTTATTGTAGGCCAGATAAAATTCAATCATAAAATATCTTTTTCTTTTTTCCTCTACTAGCCAAATTATTCCCTTTAGGCCAGTAGAGGAAAAAAAAGATCTTTTATTATTTCTAATTATTATTCGAATTTATGACGATATAATTATAAATTTAAATAACTATCTTTAAATTTTGTGTCGAATTCAAAATATGTTATAAAATTTTAATTTAAAATCTCAAGGTACTCTCGAATGAACAAAAAAGAATAGTATTAAAACAATCTTTATTTCTAAGTAATCAGTCAGAAATACGAACATTTCAAATATTGACGAGGATCCACATCGCAGCTAAATACAAATACAAAATAAGATCGTAAGTATGACAAACATTACCATGGAAATGACATCCTGTTTGTCGATCACAGTAATATAAAAATTGTTTCATTTCCCTTTCATGAAGAAATTTTACGAATTTTCAAAATGCACACCTAAACAAATATCCCTGAATCAATGCAACAAATTTATTATTATTAAGATAAGAAGTAGATTAAAAAAAAGGCGACGCTTATAAATAGCTTAGTTGTTGACCTCCTGACCTTCATAAGAGAAATTGACAATAAGGAAAATAAATTACATTATCTCTAAGTAAGTTCATCCCGCTTTTGTTGTCTCCAACTAAAATTTACATCTTCACCTTAAACTAATTTCCCCTACTCGCAAATACATTCTTTTCTCTGATAATACTATCGCAACCTTACAAAACAATCTCCCATATTCGCACTTAATACAGCCTCAAAAAAATGGTAAGTTCAAATATTACACGCGAATATTTCACATTTCATTCTGAAAAATAGATTCGAGTCTTGAGGTGCGGCGTTTTTGATTTTCATTTTTGCGACTCTCACGTCAGCAGTTTCGAAAAATAAAAACGTTACTGTTCCTGCTTTTTACTGCTTTACAGCTTAAACTTAACTGGTAAATTATAATTATATTCAGTAAGAATCTCTTGTACAGTCAAAAAACTGAGCAGATTAAAGCGAACTTCGTCCGAGGGCGCACCACAATTCAAATTACAGACTAGTCACTGGAACAGTAAGTTCATCTCGATGGCCTAAGCTCTTCATTGATATGTGGTCCGCGGCGTTTTCCTACAGGTTTTCACTTCTGCAAAAAAATTAAAAATCTTAATTCGAACATGTTTTTTTCATTTTTACAGGCAGTTTATCAATTATGTAAAGTTTGAAATTTTACGAAGCTACTAGGGTTACAGACTTCACAGTGATAGTAAAGAATATTTTAGGGGAATTAGGATAAATTTCTAATTAAGACTTCAAATCAATTAAGGATAAAAGAGAAGAATTCGATGAAATTCATAAAAATTGAATGCGAATTAAAAAAAATTCAAATGAATCGAAAACACTTTGAAAACATGAAAAACCATTGAATTCGGTAACTTTGAAATGAGCTTAGAAAAATTCAAAGGGATTCAAATGGAATTTGATGAAATACCTAAGAATTCAAGGTGAGGTTAAAAGACTTCAGGATCAATTAAATAAAAACTTTTAAACATTAAAAAAATATCCATTGAATTAAGTACAATTCAAGTTAAATTTAAAAGAATTCAAATGAATTGGACAAAAAAATTTTAATCAAAAAAATTCCATTGATTTCTGTAAAACTGGACTGTATTTATAGGAATTTAAGGTAAACGAGAAGAATTCGATGAAAATCATAAAAATTCAAGATGAATTAAAAAAAATCAAATGAATTGAAAACAATTTAAAAATATGAAAAAACTGCATTGAATTCAGTAACTTTGAAATGAGTTTATAAAAATTCAAGGGAATTCAAAAGAATTTGAGGAAATGCCTACAAATTCAAGGTGAGGTTAAAAGACTTCAGGATCAATTAAAAAAAAACTTTAAAAAATTCAAAACAAATCCATTAAATTAAGTAGAATTGAGTGAATTTAGAAGAATTCAAGTGAATTAAAAAAATTCAAGTTAAATTTGAAAGAATTTAAATGAATTGGAAAACATTTTTTAAACAAAACAATTTCATCGATTTCTGTAAAACTGGACTGAATTTAGAGGAATTCGAGAAGAATTCGATGAAATTCATAAAAATTCAAGATGAATTTAAAAAAATCAAATGAATTGAAAAACGATGTTTAAATATGAAAAAACTTCATTGAATTCAGTAACTTTGAAATGAGTTTAGGAAAAGTCCAGAGAATTTAAAAGAATTTGAGGAAATGCCTACGAATTCAAGGTCAGATTAAAAGACTTCAGGATCAATTTAATAAAAAAAAAAAAAAAAAAAAAAAAAAAAAAATTGATTAGCAGTTTGAACTCGAAAGTTCATTGCCTCACTACCCGGTTCGGGTAGTGTTTCTAGGTGGATATTTACTACCAATGTGGGCCCACCACACCCACGACGGGCCAACAGCAACGCAGTATTCCTGGATGGTCACCCATCCAAGTACTAACCGCGCCCAACAATGCTTAACTTCAGTGATCTTACGAGAACTGGTGTTTCCAGAGTGGTATCGCCGTTGGCTCAATTTAATAAAAACTTTAAAAAATTCAAAACAAATCCCTTAAATTAAGTACAATTGAGTAAAAAAAGATTTCAAGTGAATTAAAAAAATTCAAGTTAAATTTAAAAGAATTCAAATGAATTGGAAAACATTTTAAAATAAAAAAAATCCATTGATTTCTGTAAAACTGGACTGAATTTACAGGAATTTAAGGTAAACGAGAAAAATTCGATGAAATTCATAAAAATTCAAGATGAATTTTAAAAAATCAAATGAATTGAAAACCATATAAAAACATGAGAAAACTTCACTGAATTCAGTAACTTTGAAATGAGCTTAGAAAAAGTCAAGGGAATTCAAAAGAATTAAATAAAAACTTTCAAAAATTAAAAAAAAATCAAGTTTAGAAGAATGCAAGTGAATTAAGTTTTAATTATTCAAGAGAATTCCAAAGAATTTAAAAGAATTCAGGGTAAATTAATAGGAATTCAGGGTGAATTTCAAAAATAATTTCAAATCTCTTCAAATCTTTAAAACCCTACTAATTTCTTTCCAAAAAAGTGACTAACGGATACAAAACAATTCAAAAGAATTCAAATGAATTGGAAAAAAATTTTAATCGAAAAAATCCACTTAATGCAGTAAAATTTGAGGTATTTAAGGGAAAGAAGAATTCGATGACATTCACGAAAAATCAAACTGAATTTAAAAATCAATCAAGTGAATTCAAAACAATTCAAAAATATGAAAAAATGCATTGAATTGAGTAAGTTTGAAATGAGTTTAGAAAAATTAAAAAGAATTTAAAGGAATTTGATGAAATTCCTAAGAATTTGAGGTGAGTTTTAAAGACTTCAAGATGAATTAAACAAAAACTTTGTTTAAATCCATCGAATTGAGTGAATTTAAAAGAATTCAAAAGATTTTAAAGAATTCAGGATAAATTAATAAGAATTCAGGGCAAATTCCAAATGAATTTCAAAAAAATACTTGAAAATCTCTTCAAATCTATAAAACCCTACAAAATCCCTCACTTCTTGTGAATAAATTCTTTGAAATCTATTCAAATATTAAAATCCCTTAAAATTATTAAAATCTCTTGAAATTGTTCAAATCACTTCAAAATTCCCTGGAATTTTTTAAAATACCCTAAAATATTTCAAAGTCTTTGAAATCCCTTCAAACTATTGAAAAAAACAAAATAAAAAATTTCTGGGAATCGTTTAAAATTTCCTAAAATATTTAAAATCCTTTAATATCTTATGAAATCCCTTGAAACTTTTTAAAACTCTTGAAAATGCCTGGGAATATTTAAAAATACCCTAAAATATTTAAAATCCTTTTAAAATGTTTAAAGCTTTTGAAAATGCCAAGGCATTTGAAAAAATACCTTAAAATATTTCTAAATATTTTATCAGTTGATGCTTAGGATCAATTGAATAAAAACTTTAAACAATTCCAAAAAATCCATTAAATTAAGTAGAATTGAGTAAATTTAGAAGAATTCAAGTGAAATAAAAAAATTAAGAATTCCAAAGAATTTAAAAGAATCCAGAATAAATTAATAAGGGTTTTTAGAAGAATTCAAAGTAAAATAAAAAAATTAAGAATTCCAAAGAATTTAAAAGAATCCAGAATAAATTAATAAGGGTTCAGGGTGAATTATATATATTGAAATAAATTCTTTGAAATGTACTAAAATATTATAAAATCCCGTGAAATTCTATGATGATATTTACAGAAGTTCTGGATAACTGATTAAAGTACCTTGAGAGCTTTAAAACAACTCTTACAAACATTGAAATCCTCGAAAACATTATAAAAAACCGTGAAATCGTTTAAAATATCTTAAAACTTTATAGGTCATGTAAAATCGTCCCATATCTTCTGAAATTCTAGGAAATTATTTACCCTAAAATATTGCAAACCCTTTGAAAACCCTTCAAATGATTGAAATCAGTACAAAATGGCTTAAAATCTTTTAAGATTCATTAAAATATTTCAAATTAAAAGCTCTTGAATATGCCTTAAAAGTTTTAAAAATACCCTTAAATCTTAAAAATATCTTCAAATTATTGAAATCTACTAAAAATTTCTTGAAATCTTTAAAAATACCTTCAAATATTTCCAAAGAATTCAAAACACTTCCATAGGGACCAAATCTTGAAAAAAGGGTACTTTAGGGACATTAACTGAATATAGGGTACAATAGTAAAAACTGGAATTGTCAGGGATTTTTTCGAGAGCATAAATAATTTTTTTTTATTTCAATATAAAATTAAATACCAATAATTCTTTATTTGTAATTTTTTAACTAAAAATTTAACTATTTTATTTTTGGTTTAAAATTGATCGCTTTGAGTTGAAAATCCAAGTTTCTGGTCGAAAATTCATGTATTTTGGTTAAAACTCGTTTTTTTTTTGCTTGAAAATTCAAAAATTTGTTCCCAATTTTTTCTCTCTCTTGACTGAGAAATGTTTCTTATCTGACAATTTAACTCATGTTGAAAAGTCGTATTTTTTGTTTGAATTCTACTGTTCTTGATTAAGAATTAACATTTTTTGGTTGAAATATCAACTACTACATTTTTTGTTCAAGATTTATCTTTTTTTGGAATGAACATTTAATTACTTGGTTAAATGTTAAACTCTTTTATTGAAAATTAATTTTTTTGGTTGGAGATTCATCATTTTTAATGAAAATTCAACCCTTTTGTTGAAAAATGAGCTATTTTGTTGTAAATTCGTTTTTTCTTCGGTTGAAAATTAATTTTTTTTTGAAAATTTAACTATTCCAGTTGAAGCTTGAACTATTTTATTGAAAAACTGTTGTTTTTTTTGGTTGAAATTTAATTTTTTTTAACTAAAAATTTAAATACTGAATTTTTTTTTAGTTGAGAATTCGTATTTATTGTTAGGAATTAATCTTCTTGGTTGAAAATTCATTTTTTTGGTTGAAAATTCAACTATTTCAGTTGAAAATTTATTAGTTTAGTTGAAAATTAATCTTTTTTAGTTTAAAATTAACTATTTGATTCAAAATTCGTCTTTTTTGGTAAAAAATGTATCTTGTTGGTGGAAAATTAATTTTTTTGGGGAAAAATTCATCTATTTTATTTACATGTTCTTATCTTACGTCTTTTATAATTATTGATGCTATTCAAATTAAATTGAGATGACAAAATTCTTACTTTTGCTTTCATCTCTTTGCTATACAGTTTAGCTGATGCATTCTAGAGATTTCAAGAGATTTGAAAGGTTTTACAGTTATTTAGAATATTTATATTTTTATATATATAAAAAAAGAAAAATCATATTAAAACTTGAAATTTTTAAAATTATGATTTGTGTTGTGAAATATTTAGTTTGTTTATTATAATTATGGTATTTTTCAGTTCCAATTGATAAGAAAGGAGTCGTTAATCCACTGAAAAAGATATCTATTGGAATCATAATTGAATAAATCCGAGAGTAAATTGTCTTTACTTATCAAGAATAAATTATGATTGAATCATTAAAATACATTTTTAAACAGAAACTTAAAATTTTGCCAACGTAAGTATATAGATTCAAAATTTGGAAAATATTGAAAAATAATAAAAATACCGAAATATTACAAAGATTGCAGAAACATTCACCAAATTTCAACATATTTCCAGAGATGCCTAGAGATTTCAAGGCATTTGAAAAGATGTCAACGATTCCAAAACATTTTAAAAGATTTCTGCAGATTTAAAGAGAATTCAAAGATTTTCCATTTACTTAGAATATTTCTATTTTTATAAAAAAAAAATACAAGATAAACTATATTAGAACTTGAAATTCCTAAAATTTGTGATTTCTTTTCTAAAATATTTAGTTTGCTTGTTATAATTATGGAATACATCCGAAAATAAACCGATTTGACTTGAAAAAAATAAATTAAGATTGAAGCTATAAAAATACATTTTTAAATAGAAACTTAGAATTTTTGAACATGTATATTCGAAAGATCTGAAAATAATATCAAATTTCAAAGATTGCATACAAATTTCAAAAAATGTTAAGAGATTTCAAAGGACTTCTAAAGATGTTGAAGATTCCAAAAGATTTCAAAAGAGTTTAAGAGATTTCACAGGTATTTTTAGAATTTGAAATTTTTTAAATTATGACTTGTTTTCTAAAATATCCAGAAAAATATTTCTATTTGTTTCATAATTTAATAAATCTAAGCTATAAAAATACGTTTTAAAATAGAAACTTAGAATTTTGTGAAGGTGAATATGGGAAATATTTTTAAATAATAAAAATGCCCAAATATTAAAATGATTTCAGAAACATTTCAAAAGATTTTGAGAAGAATCCGACACCATATTACGAGAGTGATGAACACTTCGAGACTTTTTTTTATTATTTTCATCTAAAATAGAGGACTTTTAGGGGATTTTTATCCAAATTAGGGGACATTTAAGAAAAATTCTCCAAATAGCGGACTTTTATGAGTCAAAAATAAAAAATGGGACTTTTAGGGAAAATAGGAGACGAGCTGTGAAGCTGATTAATTCTCTTTTTAATGTAAAAAAGCTAGAGTCCACTCACCTTGTGTTGAAAATGATATCGGCTCGGGAATTGAAGAACCAGACTACAATAAGCGAGAGAATAGCTACCGTACTTCCCAAAGCCATACTGAGCCTTTCTGTTGCTGGTGAAGGTTTCAGGAACATCCTGACACTCAAGGTTTCCCAAATTGATTCTGTCCAGGTCGAGTAATTACCCGACTTCATATCATAACCTGTAACAAAGAAATAAATAATTAACAATTCTCTGTAATAAAATAAAATTTCTTTACTAAATATTTAACTATTCCAGATGGAACATGAACTACTTTGTTGAAAAATTGCTATTTTTTCTTGAAAATTAATTTTTTTTTCAACTGAAAATGTAACTATTTCAGTTGAATATTCCATCATGTTAGTTAACAATTCATCTCTTTAGTTGAACATTAATCTTTTTAACTAAAAATTTAACTGTTCGATTTTTTGTTAAAAAATTATCTTTTTTAGTTGAAAATTCGTCTGTCGTAGTAGAAATTAATCTTCTGGTTTGAAAATTAATCATTCCGGTAGAAAATTCAAATATTCTAGTCAAAGATTCATCATCTTTAGTTAAAAATTAATCTTTTGATTACAAATTTAACTATTCCAATTGAAGATTCATCATTTTGGTTGAAATATCACCACTTTGTTTGAAAATGTAACTATTATCTGCAAAATTACTTTTTTTTTTATTCAAAAAATTTTTTTTTTAACTGAAAATGTAACTATTGCAACTGAATATTCCATCGTTTTTATTGAAAATCCATCTCTTTGGTTGAACATTAATTTTTTCAACTGGAAATTTAACTATTCAATTTTTGGTTGACAATTGATCTGTTTTAGTTAAAAATTTACTCCTTTTGACGAAAATTCATCTTTTTTGGTAGAAGTTAATCTTCTTGGTTGAAAATTTAACTATTCCAGTTAAAGATTGATCATTTTAGTTAAAAATTCATCTTTCTTGTTTAAAATTCAACTATTCCAGATGAAGATTCATAATCTTGGTTGAAAATTCATCATTTTGGTTCAAAATTATTTTTTTAACTGACAGTTTAACTATTCCATTTTTGGTTGAAAATTGATATTTATTAGTTCAAAATTCAACTATTTGGTTGAAAATTTGTCTTTTTTAGTTGACAATTCATGTATTTTATTGAAAAATCATCTTTTGGGTACAAAATTAATCTTCTTGTTTAAAAATCCATCTTTTTGGTCGAAAATTCAAGTATTCCAGTTAAATATTCATAATTTTAGTTGAAAATTCATTTTATTTGTTGAAAATAAAACTACTTGGTTAAAAGTAGTAAATCCCTTTGTTAAAAGTTCATCTTTTTCAGTTCAAAAATAAACTATTTGGTTGAAAATCTTTTTTAGTTGAAAATTCAACTATCTAGTTGAGAATTTCTATATTTTGTTAAAAAATCATCTTTTTGGCATAAAATTAATCTTTTTGGTCGAAAATTCAGCTATTTGGTTAAAGTTAGGAACCTGAAGCGTTCGAAACTGAATTTAATATAGTACCTACATTAATTTTACCTAAATATAATCTGAATTTTAAGTACAAGAAGATAAAATAAATTTTTTTTTGAATTATTATTCAAATTCATGAACTTTAGAAACTGAAAAAAATTATTTATAATAAACTCGCAAAACTATGTGCATATTCCAAATCTATTGTTTAAAAAAAATTTTTAATGGTTCCGTACTATGAAAAATTATACCCGGGAAAAACTTGAGATACCTGGAAAAGACCTGAAAATGCCAGGGAATTTTTTTCAGGATTTGAGTAGACACCCTGGATTATGACAAAAGATTGATAATTACATTTTCTTGGTGGAAATTTAAAAATAACTCATCCAATAGCTTAGGACTCTTCGAAAAACAAAGCTATGAAGTACAATTAAAGTTTAATAATTTAAAAGTTTCTAAAAAACCTGGTAAATTACTCTCGGATTTCCAACTGAATTTAGAGAGGAGAAAACATTTTTTTTTATAAATGCGTCATACTTTAATAAGACATTTTTCGAACTCTAAAACTACTGTATAAAGTTTATGACCTGAAACTTTTTATTTTTTAAAAAGCTATACGAATTAAGAAGACTTGATCGTGAATATGATGAAAAAATAAGTTTTTTAAAGTTTGTTTCCTATACTGTATTTTTAGGTAAAATAAAAGGCATACAATTGTTCTAATTTTTACAAAAAACAGTTTCCATTTATTAAATAAAAATCATGTTTGAGTACGCATAGACATATTTTGGGTGCTAAAATGTTGAATTTATTATTACTTTTCAACAATTTGAAATAGTTTATCAAAAAATCAAAATTATTGCTTAAACGTTAAAATAACTTTAAAAACGTTTATTTTCTAAAGTTTCCAGGAAACTTTTCACATTATTTCCTGGTTTGTCAATTTAAATAGTAGTGAAAAAATTGTTCTTTTTTTTAAGTTTCCGCTTAATTATAACTAAAAAGAATCTCTTTGGCCTCTGAAAATTTTTACCAAAATTTTTTTAGTTGAAACTTTCTAATTTTTAAAATCTATAAAATTAAAAAAATTTCATTGCTAATATGTTAAAATATTTAACTAACACAGTATAGTGTATAAAGTATAAACTTTATGAGTTAGTTTAAATATTTTTTTTTTAAATGAATTTTTAATAAAGTAGTTGAACCCTCGAGCAAAAAAGATTAATTTTAAATCAGTTGCATTTTTAAACAAGAAACACAAATTTTCATCAAAATAGTGGAATCCTCAACAAAAACAGATTAATTTTCAAACCAAAAAGACGAATTTTCAACCAAATAGTTCAACTTTTGATTAAAAAAGATTTTTCAGTCATAAAAGAAAAAAAATGTCACAAAAATTATTATTTTAGGCGATAAATAATTTAGAATACAAATTAAAAATTTAGAATTAACATTTCTTGTTTAAGTTATGTATCTGTTCATTTGTTTTTAAAGTTAAATAAATATATAATTTTCTTAAGATTCTTGAGAAAATTCAAAATTTTTATTAAAGCTTTCAGATATGTCGAAAAAGTATATTTTTTATTTTTCAGCCCTCAAATCTTCCAGATATTTTCGAAATTTGTAGAAATATATTGAAATTATAATAAAATTTTGCAATATTTCGAAACTTTTTCAAATTTTCTTCAAAAACTAATTTTTCAAAATAAAAAGTAATGAAAAATTTTTCCAGGAATCTCAAGAAATTTTGTTATTTTCTTGAAACCTCTCAAACTTCTTAAAAAGCCGCGATTTTTTTTCGAAATCTTCAAAAATTTACATTTTATTAAAATTTTTTGGAATGTTTCTCAAATTTAAAATCATTTTTCAACCATTTTAAAAACGTTTAAACCTTGTAAATATCTTTTAAAATTCTTCGAATTCTTCCAACATTTTTCTTGAAATTCTGAAAAATTGAAGAACTTGCCTTCAAATCTTCCAGATTCTGTTTTGACAATTTTGGAAATCTTTTGAAATGTTAAAATTTTTTAAAAATATTATCTTTAAAATAATTTTTCAAAATAGAAAGTCCGTTTAAATTATCCCATGGATTATGAGAAATATTTTTTATCACCGTGAAACTTGAACAAAAATTTATTTTCAAATTTTGTATAAAATTTTGCAGTCTTGCTGATGGAAAGATTTTGCTTGAAAATCTTTCCCATTATTTTTCGAAATTTTAGAAAGTAATTTGAAATCTTTTGAAATATTTGTCAATTTTCGCTTAAAATTTATTTTCAAAATAAAAAATCAGTTTAAATTTTCTCAGGAATTTTAAGAAAGTTTTTTTATTTTCTTGAAGCCTTTTTAACTTCTTAAAAAATTTAGATTTTTTTTCTCGAAAACTTCCAAAATTTACATTTTGTTTTAAATTTTTTGAAATATTTTCAAATTTCAAATTATTTTTTAAACTATTTCCAATACTTTTAAACCTTCTAAATCTCTTTTCAAATTATTCGAATTTTTTCCCAAAATTCTGAAAAATTACAAAAATTGCCTTAAAATCTTCCAGAATCTGTTATGACGATTTTAAAAATCTTTTAAAATGTTTTTAAATATCCTCTTAATAATATTTTTTCAAAATAAAAAATCAGTTCAAATTTCCCCATGAATTGTAAGAAAATTTATTCATTATCGTGAATCCTTTGAAAATTCTTGAGAAGCTTCAAATTTTTTCCTCAAATAGTCAAAAATGTACATTTTTTAAGACTTTTAAAATATTTTCATCTTTTAAATTAATTTTGAACCTTTTCAAAATTTCTAAATGTCTTCAACTTACTCGCATTTTTTATAAATCTCTATAATCTTGCTAATTGAAAGATTTTGCTTGAAAATCTTTCCCGTTCTTTTTCGAAATTTTATTAAATAATTAAAAATCTTTTGAAATCTTTGTCAATGTTCTCTTGAAATTTATTTTCAAAATAAAAAATCAGTTTACATTTTCCCAGGCATTTTAAGAAATTTGTTTATTATCTTGAAACCTTTTAAAATTCTTGAAAAGCTTCATTTTTGAAATCTTGAAAAATACATTGATTATTATTATTGAATATATATTATTTAGATAACCTTACATTTCTCATAAACCTGAAGTTTGCAGACTCTTTTTTTAAATGGCAAAAAAAAAATGAAAGCTTCATCCAATCACGAACACGGGTTTCCCGAGAACAATAGTTTCAAATTGTTTCGAGTAATTTCGAGAATTAATCGAAAATTGCACCATGCGCTTTTAATAATTGGACAAGTAGCAAAAGCGCGCTACGCGCGCGCATGCATGGCTTTAGAATTCT
>CAKNYM010052851.1:756824-771386 GCA_932195095.1 Andricus curvator
AAAATTCAACTGTCTTCGAAAAAATTCGTCTTTTCGGCTTGAAAATTGTACTATTTGGTTAATTCTTTAACTATTTTTTGGAGAACTCATCTCTTTTACTGGAAAGTTCATCTATTTGGTAGAAAATTAAACTATTTTGTTGAAAATTAAACTTTTTGGTTGAAAAATCATATTTTTGGGTCGAAAATTTAACCTTTTTGTAGATAATTCGTCTTTTTGGCTTTAAAATTGAATAATTTTTTTGAAAATTCATGCATTTTGTTCAAAATACGTCTTTCTTGATAGAACATTAATCTACTTGGTCGAAAATTCATCTTTTACGTTGAAAAGTCGATTATTTGACTTAAATTTGAACTACTTGGCGGAAAAATTAATTTTTTTTTTATTAAGGATTCATAATTATAGTTGAAAATTCAACTTTTTGATTTTAAATGAAATTTTGAATCCCAAATATTCTACTCTTTTTTTTTTTTAAATCATCTTTTTGGTTTGAAAATTAAACTGTTTAGTTGAAAATTAAACTTTTTGGTCAAAAAATCACATTTTTGGGTTGAAAAATTTAACTTTTTTGTAGATAATTCGTTGAAAAGTAACTTTTTTGTTAAAAATTCAACTGCCTTCGAAAAAATTCGTCTTTTTGGCTTGAACATTTTACTATTTGGTTAATTCTTTAACTATTGTTTGGAAAATTCATCTCTTTTACTGGAAAGTTCATCTATTTGGTAGAAAATTAAACTATTTTGTTGAAAATTAAACTTATTGGTTGAAAAGTCATATTTTTGGGTCGAAAATTTAACCTTTTTTTTAGATAATTCGTCTTTTTGGCTTAAAAATTGAATAATTTTGTTTGAACTACTTGGTGAAAGAAATTATTTTTTTTTATTAAGCATTCATAATTACAGTTGAAAATTCAACTTTTTAATTTTAAATGAAATTTTGAATGTCAAATATTCTACTGTTTTTTTTAAATCATCTTTTTGGTTTGAAAATTTAACAATTTGGTAGAAAATTAAACTTTTTAGTTGGAAATTAAACTTTTTGGTTAAAAAATCATATTTTTGCGTTGAAAAATTTAACTTTTTTGTAGATAATTCGTTAAAAAGTAACTTTTTTGTTAAAAATTCAACTGTCTTCGAAAAAATTCGTCTTTTCGGCTTGAAAATTTTACTATTTGGTTAATTCTTTAACTATTTTTTGGAAAACTCATCTCTTTTACTGGAAAGTTCATCTATTTGGTTGTTAATGCAACTGTTTGGTTGAAAATCAATTTTTTTTCATTCGTCTTTTCGAAATTTCAAATAATATATCAAAAAATCTGCTTACTTTTAACCGTAGCATTTAAAGCTTTTAGGTAGTAAGCAGTCGCGAGGAAGGTGACCAATCCAGTGACCGTGCTGCCTGCTCCTGGGACCAGATCATTGAACATTGCAGTTGCATCCAATCTTGCTGTTACCAGGATCACTGACTCATTAATTGGCGGAGACAAAGACCAGTGAATATTTCTGTCTCCAAGAGGCTCACAATATAAAGTCGAGTGGATATTTGCTGAGAGACTCCGCCTGATGCAGGTTTCAGAATCAACAGCGGCGAACATAAAAGACTTCATTTCCAAGGCACAAAGCGAGCGTTGACTTTGATCATCTAGATCGTGAGCATTATACTTCGAAAAACACGAATTGATTTCTTCAAGCTCTGTCTGATTCTGAAATGGTCAAAGTATTAGTTTTAGTATCAAAAACTTCTTTTAAGAAACAAAAATAAGATCAGACTCGCTGGACAGTAGACACCCTGATTTTAGATCATAATAAGATGATCTTGAAAGACATTCTGGAATTCTGAGTCTCGCTGATGTCTTCCATTTACGAAACTGATCCGTTTTGCAGATATTTACAATTTAAAATTCGCCAATTTTTGTTTAATTATGTATTGTACTGTGTTGAAAATTCCTTCCTTTTGTTGTTGAAAATGTTACTATTCCATTTTTAGTTGTAAATTTATATTATTTAGTTGAAAATTCAACTACTTGGTTTAATGTTGAGCTACTTTGTTAAAATTAATTTTTTTGGTTGAGGATTCATCATTTTAGTTGAAAATTTATCTTTTTTGGTTGAAAATTCAACCACTTCTTTAAAAGTTGAACTAGTGTTTGAACAAGAACTTATTTCTTCAAGCTCTGTCTGATTCTGAAATGGTCAAAGTATTAGTTTTAGTATCAAAAACTTCTTTAAGAAACAAAAATAAGATCAGACTCGCTGAACTGTACACACCCTGAT
Source organism: Andricus curvator (assembly GCA_932195095.1). NCBI lineage: Eukaryota > Metazoa > Arthropoda > Insecta > Hymenoptera > Cynipidae > Andricus > Andricus curvator. The sequence continues at coordinate 759,098 of CAKNYM010052851.1, forward strand.
TTTAGATCATAATAAGATGGTCTTGAAAGACATTCTGGAATTCTGAGTCACACTGATGTGTTCCATTTACGACACTGATCCATTTTGCAGATATTTACAATTTAAAATTCGCCAACTTGTTTAATTTTGAATGCTTTTAGTTTAAACTCATAAAATTGTTAACAACTTTATGAAATAGGTCTATCTTGAGAGTTTGCAATTGAAGATTCTTCAATTTTTAATGTGTATAATTTTAAATGATATAATTTTTAATGTTTTTTTTAATGGCTCAATTTTAAAGATTTAAAATTGAAAATTCAATTTTGAAGACGTGTAAATACAATTTTTAAAATTTGGATGATCTTGAAAATCAAAACTCAAATTTTCAACTCTCAGTCTTCCAAATTAAAGAAATTTCGAATATAAAGCATTAAAGTTATAACATTTTTAATTGTAGAACTTAAAACTCGCATTATTTTTAATTGTAAATTTTCAAAATTAAAAACGCCTTAATTTTAGAGATGTATGAATGAAAATTCTTAAATTTTGAAGATCAAAAGTCAAGAGTTCAATTCTAAATCTTAAAAATTTCAGCATTTTAAATTGTAAAACTGAAAACCTTGTATAATTTTTCTTTGTAAATGACAACAATTTAGAACTTTTCAATGCTAACGATTTAAAATTCAAAGTTCTACCATTTTTAAAAGTTACAATTGCAAACTTTTAAATTTCAGGGCGTATAAATAAAAATTCTTAAATTTTGATTATTTTAAAGATCAAAAGTCAAGTTTTCAATGATAAATTTTACAAATTGAAGAAATTTCAAATGTAAATCATAAAATCTATAGAATTTTCAATGGTAGAACTTAAAACTTGCAATTTTAAAGATTTACAATTCGAAGTTCTGCAATTTTGAAGACAATTGAAAATTCTTTAATTTTGAAAATATAGAATATGCAAATTATTCAATTTTAAAGATTTATATTTTGAAGGTATGTAATTACAAAGCTTTTTTTTTAATAGTTCAATTTTGAAGATTTACAATTGAAAACACTTCAATTTTGAAGATGTATAATTACAAATTTTTAATTTTTATGAACTTGAAAATCAAAAAACAAGTTTTTAATTCTAAATTTTCCAAATTGAAGAAATTTCGAATGTAAAGCATCAAAATTACAGAATTTTCAATTGTAAAACTTAAAACTTCAATGTTTATTTAAAACTCGACAGTCGCATTTCTTTTGGTCAAATTTTTTATTATTTCTACCAAAAATTTAATTATTTTGATGAAAATGCAACAATTTTGTTAAAGTCAACCTTCCTGGTTGAAAATTCAAATGCTTTTGATAAAAAACTACTTGGTTGAAAATTACCTTTTTTGTTAAAAATTTAACAATTTGGTTGATTTTTTTTACTTTCTTGACTGAAAAATGTTTCATGGTTGAAAATTCATCTCTTTGGGTGAATTTTTTTTTACCTTTTTTGTTAAAAAATGCAACTGCTTTGTTGAAAATTTAATTGATTTGATGAAAATTTAAGAATTTATTAAAAAGGTATCATTTTGGGTTGAAAATTCAATTTTATTGTTGAAAATTCGTCTCTTTGGGTGGAAAAATCAACTATTTTGGTACAAAATTCAAATTCTGGTTCAAAATTCAACTGTTTTGTAGAAAATTTAACAATTTTGTTGAAATTTGGTTTCCTTCTTGACTCAAAAATCTTTCTTGATTGAAAACTCATCACTTTTGGTACAATTGTCATCTTTCTTTAGTTAAAACTGCCACTGTTTGCTTCAAAATTAATCTGTTTTGGTTGAGGATTCAACTATTTACTTGAAAATTCGTCTTTTTTGGTTACATTCGGCTGTTTTTTATTTGAAGTTAAATTTTTTCGGTAGAAATATCATTACATTTTCGGTTGAAAATGAATTTTTATGGTTGAACACTTAACTATTCCTTTTTTGGTTTAAAATTTCTGTTTATTAGTTGATAATTGAACTATTTGTTTGCATTGTTAACTATTCTGTTAAATATTGATTTTTTTTGTTAAGCATTCATCATGTTAGTTGAAAATTCAACTATTATGTTGAAAATTACTTGTTTTGTTTTTGTTTTAAAATTAATCTTTTTGGTTGAAAATGTAACTACTATATTTTTTGTTCTTTTTCAGTTGAAAATTGATCTCTTTCGGTTGAAAATTTACCTATTCCATTTTTGGTTAACAATTTATCTTTTTTTAGTTGAAAATTCAACTACTTGGTTAAATTTTGAACTGCTTTGTTCAAAATGAAATTTTTTTAGTTGAAGATTCATCATGTTAGTTAAAAATTCACCTCGTTTGTTAGAAATTTAAGTATTGTGTTGAAAATTCCTTCTTTTTTTGGTTGAAAATTAATTTTTTTGGTTGAAAATGTCACTATTCCATTTTTAATTGTAAATTCATATTTTTTGTTGAAAATTCAACCACTTGTTTAAAAGTTGAACTAGAAGTTAAAAATTAATGTTTTTGGTTAAAGATTCATTTCGTTGGTTGAAAATGTAACTATTATGCTAAGAATTCGTTTTTTTTGTTTGTTAAAAATTAACTTTATAACTGAAAATTTCAGTTTCATTACAAAATTCATATTTCTTAGTTGAAATGTGTTTTTTTTTTATTGAAAATTCATCTCTTCTGTTCGAAATTTCATCCTTTTTTGGTTAAAAATGCAACTGTTGGATTAAAATTAGTCGGTTTGAGCTGACGATTATACTATTTTGTTGAAAATCTGTTCTCTTTTTGGTTAAAAATTAATTTTTTTCAAACAAAATTTAACTATTCGATTTTGGGTTCAAAAATAAACTTTCTTAGTTGAAATTTCATGTATTTTGTGGGAAAATTGACTTTTATCGTAGAAAATTAATCTGCTTGGATGAAAAATAATCTTTTTAGTTAAAAATTGTACTATTTTTTAAAAAATGCATCTACTTGTTTGAAATTGAAAACTAAATTCAATCTTTCAAAGTCAAAGCTTCTGAAATTCTAGAATTTTCATTTGTTATTAAATAAAAAAAATTATAATTTAACATTAAAACTGATTAGATCTATTTTTCACAAATAAAAAAATTAATTGAATTATTCTAACAAAAAAAAAAAACAGTTCAAAATAAATAGTAATTTTAAATCGGAAATATTAAAGCTGAACTTTGTTTAAAACTGACAAAAATGTTAGTAAATAAAAATTATATTAAAACTTTTTTATACTTAAACGCTTAAAAATTTCAATTATTTTAAGTAAATTTAAATTGTTTGAAAATTAATAATTTTTAAATTATTTAATTATACTTTTCAAAACTCAACCAATTCAATATTAATTGCAAAATTAAAACTCATGAAAGGGAAAAACTGAACATCCAGCGTTCAATATAAAAATTTTAATTTCTAAAATTAAAAAAAAAAACGAATATTTAACTTTTTAATTTCAACGAATACAAAACAAAATTGCTGCAATATGATTTCAATGTTTGAGATTGCACAATTTTCAGTATTCCAATTCGAAATTATTAAATTTAAAACTGACTATCAAGATTTTTAATATGAAATTTTGAAAGATTTAATAGCGAAATTGTCTTGAAATTTTTAATATTTGAATTTGAAACCACAAAATTGTGAAATATGAAATTCCGAACCTCCAAAAATGGAGAAATTTAAAATCGAAGATTTTTGAATTAAAACTTTTGATTTAAACAGATTTAAAACAATAATTTTAAATTGAAATTATAAAAATTTTAAATATGACAAATATATTATTAATAAGTATCATATCATTTAGTATCAAGTGAAATTCAAAGTAACTGCAAAGATTTTTTTTACTAAAAAAAAATCACTGTCATTTTCACCGTTCAAAATTGCAGAATTTTTAATATTGCGAGAAATATTGTTAACCTTGAAAGCTTAATTATTCTAAACACTTTGAAAATGAAACGCTTTCTAATTGGAAACTTTCAAAATTAATGAATTCAATCTTGAAGCATTAAAATTTAATAATTCCAAACTTCGTTTAAAAATTGGAGAATTCTTACATTAGGATCTTGAAACTAATCGTTAAAAATAATTAATTTTTAAATTGTGCATCACGATTTAAAAAATTCAATTACTTTAATCTAAAGTGTAATATGATTTCAATGTTTGAAATTGCACAATTTTAAGTTTTCCAATTCGAAATTGCTTTACATGTACATCAAAAATTATTAAATTTAAAACTGATTGTCAAGATTTTTAATATGAAATTTTGAATGATTAATAAGCGAAATTATCTTGAAATTTTTAATATTTGAATTTGAAACTACAAAATTGTGAAATTTGACATTCCAAACCTCCAAAAACTAAGAAATTTAGAACCAAAGATTTTCGAATTTAAGCTTTTGAATCAAAGAAACTTTAGTTTAAAGACCTCAAAGATTAAACTATAATCAAACGATTTTAAAAAGGATTTAAAAATATAATTTTTAATTGAAATTATAAAAATTGTAAATATATTATTAATAAGTATCATATCATTTAGTATCAAGTGAAACTCAAAGTAATTGCATGTATTTTTTTTCCTAATGCAAACAAAAAAACCATTGTCAGTTTCACCGATCAAAAATGCAGAATTTTAAATATTGCGAGAAATATTGTGAACCTTTAAATTTTAATTATTCTAAAAACTTTGAAACTGATATCCTTTCTAATTACAAACTTTCAAAAATAATGAATTCAATCTTGAAGCATTAAAAATTTAACAATTCCAAACTTCGTTTAAAAGTTGAAGAATTTTGACAAAAGGACCTTGAAACTAATCGTTCAAAATATTTAATTTTTAAATTGTGCATCACGATTTAAAAAATTCAATTATTTTAACCTAAAGTGCAAAATTAATAACTTGAAAATCTACTTTCAGTCCCGGTTTTCACCCGGTGCTCCCGCGTGGGTAGCCACCCTGTTTATACATATAATTTTAAGATTTCTTGAGGATTTACCTGCATGAAGAATATCGGGAAAGGCCAGTCTTCCATTAGAAGAGCAGAACCAAGTGGGTTCCAAGGTTTTTCGTTGCATTTTCTTGCTCCCGAATATCGATTAGGGCATGTATCTTCGGGCGAATAATGAGACGGACGACTCTTTGTTGTATTCGCAAGGAGTATCCCGTTTATATTGTTTGTGTTGCGTAATCGCAGCAAGGTGTCTCTCGTGAACATGGGAAATGACATTACTGCCACGTAAGGACCAGCTGTGCTATTGAATTCCAGCCATTTCAGGTCGGTTTCGTTCCCGATGAAATGAATCGCTCCGATACTCCCAGATCTACTTGCTGTAAAATTATACAAAATTATCAGTGTTGAGAAGTAAAGAGTTACAAGGAAGAGCGGATCGAGAAAATTTTTCGAAGGGCCCTGCTGGAAGTAGAATGATTGAAAAAGACAGAAGTTGGGTATTCCCTAGTATTCCCTAAAAGGAATACTAGTAATAGTAATAGTAAGAAGTAATATCCTATCCAAAATCTAAATCATTTTCTATATCTTTCTCTAACTTTCGTTACTGGGGACTCTTATCTTTTTCTATCCCTTAGTCTATCTATCTATTACGAATTTCAATTCTTTTCAATCTCTTTCTCTATATTTCGTAACCGAGTTTTCTTTACTTCATCTATCTCTTTAATTCCATCTCTCTAATATAAATTTGAATCTTTTTCTATCTTCCGCGAATGAGTACTCTTATCATTTTTTATCCCTCAAAATTTGAAAATCCATGAAGAGTTAGGGAATTTATTAAAAAAATTAATTTGACATTGACACACGTACCAAAAAGACATGAATATATAAAGGATAGGATGATTAGAGAAGAGGGGATTGAAAATGATAGACGTGAATTTAGATTGATAAAGAGATAGACGTTAATAGATGTAGGATACGATGATATAGAGAAAAGTAGATTAAAAAATATAGACAGGAATTAAATTGTAAGAGAGAGAGCAAAATATTGACGTGGATAGATAAAGGATAGGATGAGATAGAGAAGAGGGCATTGAAAAAGATAGACGTGAATGCAGATTGAAAAATAAATAGAGAAAGGTAGACGTTGATAGATGTATGATACGATGAGGTAGGGAAGCGGAAATTGAAAAAAACAGACGGGAATTTAAATTAACACAGAAAAAGATTGACATGAATAGATAAAGGATAGGACGAGATAGAGAAGAGAGGATTGAAAACGATAGACGTTGATAGAAGTAGGATAGGATGAGATAGAGAAGAGGGGATTGGAAACAAAATAGTTAAATTTTCAACCAAAGAGATGAATTATCAACTAAAATTATGAATCTTCAACCAAACAACTGCATTTTTCACAAAATAGTTCAACTTTCAACCACGCAGTTAAATTTTGAACCAGAAAAGATTAACTTTCCAAAAAATGGCTGAACCCTCTGAAGAAGTTTTTTTACTAAAAGAGATGAATTTTCAAACAAAAAAACACTTTTCAACATAAGATTTGAATTTTCAAGCTAAAAATATGAATTCCCAACAAAAATTTTCCTTATTTGTCAATCAACTAGTTGAAATTTCTACCAAAATAGTTGCATTTTAGAATAGATGAATTCTCAACGAAAAATAAATGTTTATATTATTTCAATTAAAGAAGATTTTGATTTGAAATCACAGTTGAATTCTACAAAAAAAAACAACGAATGAATCTTCAACCAAATCAGATTAATTTTCTACAAAAATAGTTGAATTTTCAATCAATGAAATTAATTTTTAACTAAAATGATGAATCTTCAACTAAAAAAATGAATTTTTATCAAAGTACTAAATAGTTGAGCTTTCTGACAGACTGTTGAATTTTGTAGCCGCGAATATGAATTTTCTATAAAACAGTTGAATTTTCAACCAAATTGTTAAATTTTCAGTTAAAAAAATTAATTATTAACATAAAGATATGAATTTGTAACAAAAAATGTAATAGTTAATATTTCAACCGGAAAAGTTTTTAATTTTAAATCAATCACAGTTGAATGCAAAAAAAAAAAATTCAAGAAAATAGCTGAATCCTCAAGCAACTCAGACTGATTTTCTACAAAAAATAGTTGAATTTTCAATTAAAATAGATGAATTATCATCTAAAATTATGAATCTTAAACCAAACAACTGCATTTTTCACAAAGTAGTTCAACTTTCAACCAAGCAGTTAAATTTTCAACCAGAAAAGTTTAATTTAAAAAAAAAAAATGGCTGAACCCTCTGAAGAAATTTTTTTACTAAAAGAGATGAATTTTCAAAAAAAAAAAAAAAATTTTCAACACAAGATTTGAATTTTCAAGCTAAAAATATGAATTCCCAACAAAAATCTTCCTTATTTTTAAATCAACTAGTTGAAATTTCTACCAAAATAGTTGAATTTTTATCAAAATACATGATTTTTAACCAAAATAAATGAATTCTCTACGAAAAATATAATAGTTCATATAATTTCAACCAAAAAAGTCTTTTATTTGAAATAAAACACAGTTGAATTCAACAACAGTAACAAAACAAATTTTCAAAAAAATATGTGAATCCTCAACCAAATCAGATTAATTTTTTACAAAAGCAGTTGAATTTTCAACCAAAATAGTTGAATTTTCAATTAAAATTATGAATCTTCAACCAAACATCTGAATTTTTGACAAAGCAGTTTAACTTTTAAGCAAGTAGTTAAATTTTCAACCAGAAAAGACGAATTTTCAAAAAACTAGCTGAACCCTCTAAAGAATTTTTTTGACCAAAAGAGATGAATTTCTAAACCACAAACAATACTTTTCAACAAAAGATTTGAATTTTCAAGCTGAAAATATGAATCTCAACAAAATTTTTCCTTATTTTTCAATCAACTAGTTGAAAGTTATACCAAAATATTTGAATTTTTAACAAAATACATGAACTTTTAACCAAAAGAACTGAATTCTCAACGAAAAATATAACAGTTAATAAATTTTAACCAAAAAAGATTTTGATTTAAAATCAAACGCAGTTCAATTCAATAAACAAAAAAAAAAAACGAATTTTCAATAAAATAGCTGAATCATCTACAGAATTTTTTTACCAAAAGAGATGAATTTTCAAACCAAAAACAACACTTTCCAACAAAAGATTTGAATTTTCAACTAAAACTTTTCTTATTTTTCAATCAACTGGTTGAAACTTCTACCAAAATAGAAGAATTCTCAATAAAAAATATAATAGTTGATATTATTAAAAAAAAAAAGATTTTGATTCAAAATCAAACACAGTTGAATTCTACAAAAAAAAACAACGAATGAATCTTCAACCAAATCAGATTAATTTTCTACAAAAATAGTTGAATTTTCAATCAATGAAATTAATTTTCAACTAAAATGATGAATCTTCAACTAAAAAAATGGATTTTTATCAAAGTGGTTTAACTTTCGACCAAATAGTTGAGCTTTCTGACAGACTTTTGAATTTTGGAGCCGAGAATATGAATTTTCTACAAAACAGTTGATTTTTCAACCAAATTGTTAAATTTTGAGTTACAACAATTAATTGTCTACATAAAAATATGAATTTACAACAAAAAATGTAATAGTTAATATTTCAACCAGGGAAGATTTTAATTTGAAATTACAGTTGAATGCAACCAAAAAAGACAAATTTTGAAGAAAATAGCTCAATCCTCAACCAACTCAGATTCATTTTCTACAAAAATATTTGAATTTTCAATCAAAATAGATGAATTTTCAACTAAAATTATGAATCTTCAACCAAACAACTGCATTTGTAACAAAGTAGTTCAACTTTCAACCAGAAAAGATTTATTTTCAAAAAAATAGCTGAACCCTCTAGACATTTTTTTACTAAAAGAAATGAATTTTCAAACCAAAAACAATACTTCTTAACAAAAGATTTGAATTTTCAACAAAAATGTTCCTTATTTTTCAATCAACTAGTTGGAATTTCTACCCAAATAGTTGAATTTTTAACAAAACCAAAATACATGAATTCTCTACGAAAAATGTAATAGTTCATATAATTTCAACCAAAAAAGTCTTTTATTTGAAATTAAACAAATAAACACAGTTGAATTCAACAACAGCAAAAAAACAAATTTTCAAAAAAATATGTGATTCCTTAACCAAATTAGATTAATTTTTTACAAAATCAGTTGAATTTTCAACCAAAATAGATGAATTTTCAATTAAAATTATGAATCTTCAATCAAACATCTGAATTTTTGACAAAGCAGTTTAACTTTTAACCAAGTAGTTAAATTTCCAACCAGAAAAGGCGAATTTAAAAAAAAAAACTAGCGAACCCTCTAAAGAATTTTTTTTACCTAAAGAGACGAATTTCTAAAGCAAAAACAAAACACTGTTCAACAAAATATTTGAAATTTCAAGCTGAAAATATGAATTTCAAAAAAAATTTTCTTTATTTTTCAATCAACTAGTTGAAAGTTATACCAAAATATTTGAATTTTTAACAAAATACATGAACTTTTAACCAAAAGAACAGAATTCTCAACGAAAAATATAACAGTTAATAAATTTTAACCAAAAAAGATTTGGATTTGAAATCAAACGCAGTTGAATTCAACAAACAAAAAACGAATGTTCAATAAAATAGCTGAATCCTCTAAAGAATTTTGTTTTTTAACAAAAGAGATAAATTTTCAAACCAAAAACAACACTTTCTAACAAAGATTTGAATTTTCAACTAAAACTTTTCTTATTTTTCAATCAACTGGTTGAAACTTCTACCAAAATAGTTGCATTTTTAACAAAATACATGAATTTATAACCAAAATAGAAGAATTATCAACGAAAAACATAACAGTTGATATTATTTAAAAAAAAAAAGATTTTGATTCAAAATCACGGTTGAATTCAACAAAAAAGCAAACAAACGAATTTTCAATAAAACAGCTGAATCCTCAACCAAGTCAGATTAATTTTCTACAAAATTAGTTGAATTTTCAACAAAACTGTAAAATTTTTAGTTAAAACAATTATTTTTTAGCATAAAAATATGATTTTATAACAAAAAATGTAATTCATGATGGGGAATTGTATTGAACCTCTGGTATTAAATGAGATGGTATTTCTTTGTATGGGCTTTAGGGTCCAGTAATAAAAAAACTGTGTTTTTAATCAGACGTTTCGACTCATGTGGGAGTCCTCTTCAGTGATTTATTTCTAAACAAAACAATTTTACATTTTAAGTAATATGCTAAACGAAACCAAATTTACGTTTTTAAAAAAAAAATTTTTTTATAGTAATATGCTTTCGATAAAAAATACCAGTGACGAACAAAATATAATTTTAGAGACTAAAACACAATTACGACTCTTTTTGTTGTACAGTTTTTTGTTTGTTAGAAATACAATAATTTTTCTGAAATTCATAAAATTAGAGAATATAATATAATGTAATTAGTTTGTGAATAATTGTAACTAATTCACGATAAAACACAAATAAACTAATCGAAGAATTATAAATGGAAAACGATGACGAATAATTAGAAAAATGCTTTATTATGGTAATGAAAATTCACAAATTTTTTAAATTATTTTAATTTGAAAAACAGTTTTTAGTTATCACATAATTTATCTAATCTCATCAGTTTTTTATTTATTTATTTTTTAAATGTATATCTTTATATGGCATTACTAACCTTATCAAATGTGTAAGAAAATCCTCACATCACTAAAAAATTAAAAAAAAAAAAAAACGTAAATTTGGTTTCGTTTAGCATATTACTTAAAATGTAAAATTGTTTTGTTTAGAAATAAATCACTGAAGAGGACTCCCACATGAGTCGAAACGTCTGATTAAAAACACAGTTTTTTTATTACTGGACCCTAAAGCCCATACAAAGAAACACCATCTCAAAAAATGTAATATTTAATATTTTAATTTGAAATCAATCACAGTTGAATGCAACCAAACAAGACACATTTTCAAGAAAATAGCTGAATCCTCAATCAAAAGAGAATAATTTTCTACCTATACTGACCCATAAATTAAAATTGATTGATAATGAAATAAATATATTAATATAATTTATTAAAAATTTTATTATTTAACTTTATTTTTAATTATTTATTTACTGCATACATTAATTATTATTGTGAAATTATTTTTTGAGAATAAAAATTAATCTTCCTCTATATCAAGTTAAATATAAAAAATATGAATTAAAATAAATTCCTCGCCCAATATGAATAAAAAAAAAGAAGCTCCGTTTATATGAATTAATCGTATTAATACCTCTTTATAGAAGATAATATACAAAAACACAAAGTAACTTGAAAGTAACTAAAATTAATGTTCCAATTCACTGCAAAAATTGTGACTAAGTCACTTTTTAAAAGAGTAACGAAGTTACCCTAAAAAAGGTATTTTTGCTAAAAGTTACAAAAAACTTAACTTTTCGGTAATTTAGTTACTTTTAACAAGTTACTACCCAACGCGCTGATATAACCCAAATGTTAATTAATATGATTATGAATACAAATAACGTCTAAAAATGAATTTCAAAAATTCCTAATCTCTGACATAACCTCAAAATGAATTGGAGCACATAATCCGACAAATTGTATTTATGTTAATGAAAATAAACGAAAATGCTAATTCTAGACAGCAGCTATCAAATTAGTTTTAAATTTAGGCTTAAAAGAGTGCCTATTAAATTTATTTAGAAAGAAATCGAAATTCTTATCGCAATGACATGTTGTGTTTTTAAAGAGAAATAGTTTGGTGATTCATTACTTACAAGAACAACCGAATTGATGAGTACCATTGTGTCGTCTAAAACAAGCTGCTACGGCGTCAATGGGTTTGTATATCATATCCTTTATTCTCATTCCTGCGGCTGTAAAAGAAAAATATTTATTGTTTGATGATCACACGAACTGTTCAAAACTGGTCTTTTTTTATTAAAAAGAACCTATTTCATTACAAAACTCACCGATTTCCAGAATTGCTAGTAACAAGAGAAGCTTCCAATTGAAGAGACGTGCCATTTTTTCAGGTTTGATCTGTTAATTTGACAGGAAAACAAATATAACCTAGGAGCATTTGTTTAAAAAATAGAAGATTGGAGCGGAGTCAGCCCACACGTCACGCTGTCACAAATGTCGCTTTCGTCCACTGCGCAGAACAAGGCGCAGGGCATGCGCAGATGGTTTCAGTCAGAGCGCGCTTTTTTGAAACGTTTGATTTTGTAGATAATATTTTTTTTAGTTTTTTTTGAAAATTCAACTGTTTTGTTAAAACTCCTTTTTCTTTTCATTCAT
>CAKNYM010052854.1:28869-39003 GCA_932195095.1 Andricus curvator
GAACCAAGGAATCTTTTATATTCTTGCATCAACTTTGAATTATGTCGAAGAAAAAAGTTTTACTATAAAAACCGCATTTTCAAATATTATGCATTACCATAGCTTCCTCACTCTTCAATAAAATGTATTAATATTAGAAGGCAATCGATTCGTCCCGAATTAACACATTTTTTCTGTTCTTGCATCAACTTTGACAATGAAAAAAGTTTTACTATGAAAACCCGATTTTTAAAATATTATTGAGTGCTAAAAAAAACGCAATAAATATTTTTAGAAATCCTTCGGTCATTTTTAAGATATTAGTTGTGAAAATAAGCCCTTCAAATTTCATCAATTTATCTGCAAACGTTTTCAAGTCAACGTGTTTACAAAAAAGTGTGACATCCACACAAACACACACACACGCACACATATCCCGGACAATTTCTTAGAACATTGTATTAGACATTTTTAAATTGAGGAAGGTTTAATTAAATGATTTCAAAATTTTTGGAAAATGTTACCATTACAAAGCTTCCTCTATGAGGAAGGAAAAAGTACAAAAAAGTACAAAATTCGTCCGAATAATAGAGAAAAGTTGTACTTTCCTGTAATTTTTGTGGTAATTCATTGCATTCATTTGTAGATTTTTGTGAAAATTGTTTTAGTTTTTTGTACTTTTTTGCAAAAGTTTTTCCACCAGGGGTTCTCATGTGAAAATGGAAGAAAAGCATTTTTTAAAAGAAATGAATTGAAATTAAATATCTTTTGTCAGCTTTTGTTTACTCAATAGTATATTAGTGACAGTGGATTGAGAGAAAATAGTAGAATTATATAAAAGCAAGTATGAGAGTACAATTGTACCTACTTATTGCGGTCGGATGAGTGCGGACTGCGGCGCGGCGAGTGAGGGCTTAGTTTTCAAGTGAATGCGTATGGCTTTGGTTATTTGGTGTCGGTACGGGGAGGGAGAATTTGCGCGGCGCAACCCTATCTACTCGAACCAACCGCAGAATATCAGCGAGCATATCCAGATAATCCTCCTGGCCCATTGATATGCTGATGGCAGGACTTGTCGCGTGAAATTGCCACCCGGTATACATTGTTCGATTCAATTCGATTCCGTTGGCCCTTTTTAGCTCTTTCTCCTCCAAGCTCAATCCTATCGTTGCCTCCCAGTGCCAGCGTTTTAATATCAAATGTTTCCGCAATTCAGCCTGATTATTATTCACTTATTCCTTCTCTCAACGTCCCTTCCTTCAAGAATTAAAAATTATTAAAAATAGGCACTAGGCGCCGTGCGCCTACAAACAAGGGTTTCGTAGCCTATGAAGACGTTAATTATGTCATTTGAATCTTCTCCTACCATAATTTCCCTCCCCTACTACCCCTATTTCCCCTACTTCCCCTTTTCACCCCTAATTGACCTCTCCACACTTCAACCTTCGTTTCCCCTCACTTCCCCAACTTCTCCTACATCTACCTCTCCTCATTTCTCTAGTCAAAATCTTCCTTCGCCACATTTACCCTTCCAGTTGTCCCTGTCACTCCTCCTAGTTCCCCTCCCCTCATTTCCTCCCACTTCTCTTACTTACCATACCCTCGCTCCCTTTACTTCCCCCTACTTCCGCAATTCAGCCTGATTATTATTCACTTTATTCCTCGTCTCCACGTCCCATCAGGAATACTGAAACATTTCCTTCACAGAATCATGATTGGCGGTTGCGAATCGCCGCCAAGTACTACAAAATTATTCAAAGTAGCCACTAGGCGCCGTGCGCCTACAAAAAAGGTTTTCGTAGCCTATTAAGACTTGGATGGGTAACCGTTTAGGAATACCTGCGTGCTGTTGGCCCGTCGTGGGTGTGGTGGTCCCACATTGGTAGTAAATATCCACCTAGAAACACTACCCGAATCGGGTAGTGAGGCAATGAACTTTCGAGTTCGAACTGCTAATCACACTTCAACCTTCGCTTCCCCTCACTCCCCCAACTTTTTCCTTATCTACCTCTACCTCTTCTCACTTCTCCAGCTAACAGTTTACTTCCCCTGCTTGCTCACCCAACATTCACCCACACCTCCCCTTCTCTCACTACTCCTCCCCATGCCTCATCTACTCTCACCGCCTCTCTTCTCCTCTCTCCTCTCTCCTCCCCTATCCTCGCTTCACCTCCCCCACTTCTTTTAATTACCATACCCTCGTACCCTCTACTTCTCCTCACTTCTCGTACTTCCTCTCATCTCATTTTCCATCACTTCTCCTACTTTCCATCCCCTTATTTCCTCTACTTCCCCTCACTTCCCCTAGTTCTTCTCCCATAATTTCTCCTTACTTCCCCTACTTCCCATCTCCTCCCTCACTACCCCTTCACCCGCATCACCTTCCCTCTTTTCTCTCATCCTCCCCTATCTTCGCCTCACCTTCCCCCACTTCCACTCTTTACCATACCCTCGCTCCCCCTACTTCCCAAACCTTCCCCTTCCTCGCTATCCCTCCACTTCCCTCACTACCCCTCTACTCGCCTCATCTTACCTCTTTTCTCCTATCTTTCACTCTCCTCGCCTCACCCTGCCCTTTACTTACTTACCATACCCTTGCTCCCCCTACTTCTCCTTACACCATTTGCCAGCACTTCCCCTACTTTCCAACCCCTTATTTCCCCTACTGCCCCTAATTCCCCTCTCTTCCCCTCACTTCCTATCCTATCAGTTGCCATCACTTCCCCTCCTTTAAAAAAAGTTCGACGCACGGATCAATGGACGGACGGACGGAAAGCCGACCGAAACAATAATGGTTTCTGCTCGAGGCTACGAAACCCTAAAAAAAAGTAGAAAAAGATTCTAAATGCCCATGGGAATGCTGCCGTTCTACAGTGGGGCAAAAAAATGTCTGTGGACAAATTGATATTCGGAGTCGATTTCGCTGTCGATTTGAACGTCCTTATTAAAAAAAAATAAAGCTAATAAAATTCTGCATAAATCAGTCATAACTGATTTTTAAAAAAGTTTTTTTTTTGTTTAATAAAAAAAATGAAGAAATAAAACATTTTTTTAGAATATTACCAGTTTAAATACCAGTCTAAAAATGTATTGAATTTGTTATAAACAAATAAGTGAGTGAAAATGGATCCATGGGGATTGACAGTGAATTGTGAATTGATAAGCACCAAATTTGAACAATCCATAGACAAAAACCGTTTTTTAATCAAATTCATGAAAGATAATAAATAATTTGTGGTTTGAAACACAAATTTTATAAGCAATTGATAATTGTTTAAACAAATTAATTTAAAAATTCTACTGCCTGGCTGTGTTGCAGATAAAACTGAAAATCAACCGTTTTCATTGTTAACAACAATTGCGTCAACAAATGTTTATCGTCTTAAATATTTGTTAGGAAAAAAAAAATGCGTTTCTTTCAGGTATTAACACCCTATTACTTAGTAATGGCTCAGTTCTATCGATCAGTAACAATTGATAGTTGTTTAAACAATCTTAATTAACAAATGAATTTTTCATCTATTTCTAAATGTGAAAACTTTGCTTTTCAACTTAACTAACTGTTAATACCTTATTTTCAAACTTTTTTCAGAAACCTCAATAACGATCTACTATTTTTATTGTTATTAATAATTTTATAGATAAACTTTTGTCCTCTCATATATGATATTTGTGAACAAACAGTCGGCACTCACTTGTTCTGAATGTATGAGAAGACCAAAAATTGTCTATAATAATCATTAATGACAATAACAATAGTGAAACAGTAGATCGTTAACGAGGTTTTAAGAAAAAGTTTAAAAATTAGTCATTAACAGTTGCTTACGTTGAACAAAAAAAAACAATTTTCTACCTTTAGAAATAGCCAAAAAATACATTTGTTAATTAAGTTTGTTTTAACAATTATCAATTGTTATCGATAGATAGCAGAGAGCCATTACTAAATAACAGGTTGTTCATATCTTAAGGAAAAGCATTTTTTTCTAGAAAAATTCTTAGATGATAAAAATTTGTTTAAGCAATTGTTGTTAACAATGAAAATTGTTGACTTTCATGTAAGCTCCCTCAATATCTAGAATTTAGTTATTTACTCTTTATTGCGTTAAAAAAAACCACGTTTTTACCTACATAAATAGGTAGACAGTGCATTTGTTAATTAAATTTATTTAAAAAATCATAAATTGTTATTGGATGACTAAATCTGATAAGTGACATTTCCGTATAATTTTTGGCTGATTCAGAACAAAAGCTTGATTTATTTAATCATAAATACCAGCTGCGGATAATTGTTTATAAAATTTGTTTATAAAATAACAAATTATTTATTATCTTTAATGAATACCATTAAAAAAACGGTTTTTGTCTATGAATTGTTCAAACTTAGTTCGACTCGATTGACAAATCTCTGTTAATGCCCATGAATCCATTTTCACTTACTTATTTGTTTATAATAAATTCAATAAATTTTTAAATAATTGCTAAGCTATTAGACATATTTTCTGAATAGTTGCTTCATTGATTCTAGGTACTTCAAATTGAATCCAAGTATTTTTCGAAAACCAGTACTCTCCTAAAAAAACATTTCTTTTTTTCATTTGTGTTATTGAATAAAAAAATGTTATCAGCTTTAATTTAAAAAAGAACGTTTGGATAGATTTGGAAAAAGCTTCTGAATATTAATTTTTCCACAGAAGAATCGATTCTCAAAAATCGATTCCCAAAAGTGAAGATTCGATTTTTCCGATTCATCAGTCTGAATTATTCGATCTTAAATAATCGATTCTTTATTGAAATTTTTTCTTAATAACACTTATTTTCAATACGGTATGCTTCTTTTTATCTTTTTAATTATTTGGGAATTGTTTAAAATCCTTTAACGTCCGTTAAAATTACTCGAAATTTTTTGAAATCTTCTACAATCCCTTATGTATTACTACAATTATTATTATAATTCTTGAAATCTTTAGAAATTCCTTGATATCTTTTAAAATCCAATACAATTTTTTAAAATCCCTCAATATCCCGTACAATATTATGAAATCTGTAGAAATTTCGATAAATTTGTTAAAATCCTTCGGATTCTTTCACAATCTCTTGAAATTCTTCAAATATTTTGGAATCACTTGAAAACGATTGAAAATCGTTTGAATTCCGTAAAATCCTTCGTAAACCTTAAGAATACCTTGAAAATTTTTCAAATCCAATAATATCTCCTAAAATCCTCCGGAATCTCGCAAATTTCTCTGCAATTTTTTAAAACTATGGGAAACCTTTGGAAATCCTTGGGAATCTTTCACAATCTCTTAAAATCCTTCAAAATTTAAAAGAATTCACAGAATGTCAAAGGATTACTATCTTTCCGTCACTTGTGAATAGGCTACCAAGATATACATACTTATCAGTTTGTTCTATTCTCTCATCATTTAGGACAATGTTGCACATGGTTTTCTCATCCTTTCCTTCAAGCACCATAATTTTTGTTTCATTTACGTTAATTTTGAGGCCCATGTTTTTCATGCTTGTATTCAGTTTGCTCAACATCCTTTGCAAGTCTTTGGTTGACTCTGCCATAACAGCTTCATTATCTACGATCGCTAACCCACGTACCTTCACTGTTCCGAAATTCACACCTTCTTCGTTGAAGAGGTTCATTCTTAGACACTGATCTGTAGGAGCCATCCATTGAATTCTACTCTTTCAGGACTTCATAAAATTCACTTCTATCCACCTTGTCAAACGCTTTTTCTAGGTCAACATGCACAGAAAACGTTTTTAATATCACTCTTAAACTTTTTTCTGTGATCTGCCTCAAGCTAAATATCAGCGTTAATACTGTCTACACCAAGGCCTTCCCATTTTTTTAATTCCTAATTATATCCCTAACCTCAGAGGCACAGACTCTCTCAATTGGGTTTTCTAACGTATCGTGTTATATATCGTAGTTATGGTGCCCTACATTCCTACAATTTCACCTCCTAATCCTCCAAAGAGATTCTCAAAGCGTCTAGTATCTCGTCTGTATCAGATAGCATTTCACCCTTGCTATTTCTCATGCTGAATAACTCTGTACTTTTACCTCCCTTCATATTACTCAATGCCCATTTATAAAACAGTTTCTTGCTTCGTTCAAAGTCGTTTTGCATTTTCTTCTCTTCTTCTGTTTTGATATTATCTTTACTTTCCTTGACTAGTAATTTTACTGTCTGTAATCATTTTCAAGTCTATTTTTTCTCCTCATCGATAAGGCCTGTGATGTTCAACTTTCTTTTATACGCTTCTTTCTGTTTTAGGGCGGCTGCTTCGATTTCATCATTCCACCACGCATCACCAGACATTCTTTCTACAACCGCAATACCACACACTTCAGTCGCACTCTTAACAATGACATCTCGGATCATAGTCGATTGCTAATAAAAAAATAAATTGATAATTTAGAAGAATAACAAAATTTGAAAAGCTTTGGTCGGCCTAATACTGCTTTTGAGTAATAAACATCAGTATGACAAAATAGTAATGATAACAATAATAACAATAATAAATTATTATATCACAGTCCCGACAAATGTTTTTTTTGCGAACTATCTACCGTTATGGAAAATTCCGTGGTATGAGTCAGTGCCTTTTTTATTAATCTAAAATATCAATTTATTCTGTTATCAAACAACAAAAATCATTTACTTATCAAATTCTGGAAAATAATTCCGTTTATTAAAAAACACTTCTATTTATGAATTTTCCCAAATTATTTCTTGGTTTCATTTTCTGATTTCACAACTTCGATGACCCTTAACATAAATACTCATCTACTTGCTGAAAACTTTTTTTGCTTTTGGTAAGATCATTATTTTTTTACAATACCAAAATTGAATTGTAGAGAAAATTAAGGATTTTAATTGGAATAATTGTGAAACTAGTGGGTAAGAAGAATTCTTCGTCCCTGGAACATAACTTTTTAAAATTTAATTAGAACGTTTTTAAAACTAAAAAATGGAAATACTATCCTTATTTATAGAAGTTGCTTATTTGTAGAGATCGTTCAGCTTCAAAGAATTCAGAATTGATTTCAGCGTTTTTAATGCGAAATCTTTTCCATCTTATTTTTCTGCATTTTTGCAGTTTTGCAGCACAGCGGTTGGCAGTCTGCATCGTGTCTCACGTCGACGTAATTCGTCGGTTTACGCTTTCCCCTGGTAGCAGGGCGAGCGGAGGGCGAGCGGAGGACGAGGATATGACGAGCATGCACGCCGATGCTCAACATAAAGATAACAAACACGGTTGCAGGTCTGCTATGCGCTTTAATTCTAAATTCTAAACTCTAACTAAACTCTAAACCCTAGAGCAACGAGATCCTCATCCAAAACCCCCTTTCGTTACCCCCTTCATCTTGCTATCTATTCTACCGGAAACTAAGCATACTCTGAATCTCATTACCCTCACTCAGCCATGCCTACTATCCGTTCACTTCACGAAGGCCTCTCCAAAACAGCTCTATATTCTTCAAAATTACTTATAAAAGAAAATTCACCAAAAAAAACACAGTTTAGGTTTGAACATTATTTTGACAATTAGCCTTCACAAAAAGATAAAAACCATATTTTTTTGCGTCACTCTGTCGTGGCTTGACTGTCAATGTCGACGTCTTTACGATAAACAATTTAAAAAAATTCAAAACAATTGTTTTCTATTTTTGGCTATCTTCAGTGATTTTTGATTCACCCCTCTCTTTTGTAAAAAATTGTAACATTTTCGTAAACCCCCTCAAAATGTCATGTGACACTGAAGCTGACACCCTCCACACCTCCTATTTTTAAAAAGAGGATATAAATTGTAATTTTAGTATGATGATACTTTTAATTAAATTCCTTAGACATTTTTTTTCATTTCAAAACAATTGAAATATTAACTTAGAAGGCAGATTAAATTAACTTAACAGATTGGGGGCTTTTTTTTTTTTTTTTTGGTTGAAAATTTAATTATTTTGTTGAAAATGCAATTATTTTGTTAAAAAGTAATCTTTTTGCTCAAAAATTCATTTTTTTGGTTGAAAATTCTAACTTTATATTTTTGGTCCGCAATTAATCTCGTTTGGTTGAAAATTCTACTATTTGGTTGAAAATTTAATTATTTTGTTGAAAATGCAACTATTTTGTTAAAAAATAATATTTTTGCTCAAAAATTCATTTTTTTGGTTAAAATTCTAACTTTATATTTTTGGTCCGGAATTAATCTCGTTTGGTTGAACATGCTACTATTTGGTTGAAAATTTAATTATTTTGTTGAAAATGCAACTATTTTGTTGAGAACTCATCTTTTTGCTCAAAATTAAACTATTTTATTTTTTGTTAAACATTTATCTTCTTTAGTTTACAATTCAAATATTTCGTTGAAAATTCAGCTTTTTGAATTATTGAAAGCACGCGGCTGATGGATCTCGCGCTTCGCGCTCCATCATATATTTATCTCGCGCTTCGCGCTCGATATTGTATTTACCTCTCGCTGCGCGCTCGGTCTTTGTATTTCTCCCACATTTGTGCACAGACATTTTAAAATTAAAGGTCAAATCATCGAGAACTATAATTTGGTGATTGTGAATTCTCTTTCGTTAAAGCTCCTTCGGCTTTAACGAATACATTCTCATCACGTACCTCGTGCTTCGCACTCAATTTTGTCCAAAATGCGAAATTTTCTACATTATATGTTCAATATTATTATATTAAATGTATATTAAATTTATTTATGTACGTCGACCTGTGATTGCTTTTTTAGATATTGTCAAAGAAAGTACAAAATCTATTTATCATGATTACTTCAATATTTGTTCCTGATTTTGCATTTAATTTTATCCTCATCTACCGTGAAAATTTTATATCATTTCAATAAATGTATATTATCACAATTCATAATATGCATTGATATTAAAAACATACGTATTTTCGTTGTCTTGTTTTTATAATTGAAAAAAAGTGCGCATCCTATGAAAAAAACAATTTTGTTATCATGCATTTTATTGCAACTTGTGTACATTTTACATAAATTTATTTTTTTAATGTTTAATGTTATTTGTTACGATTTGAAAAAAATATGCATCCTAGCGTAAAGTGGTTCTAAGAAAATTTGTAAATGTAATTTCGAATTTCCTTGAAAAATAGAACATTCAAATTTTGATCGCACAAAAAATAATGAAAAATTGAAAATTCCATTTTGCGGTCAAACTGTGCAAGATACGAAGAAAGATGAATTGAAAAAAATTGTGTTACCATAAAAGATCTACAAATTGATTACCAATTACTTTTTTATAGAACACGTATTTTTTGTTTTATTCGTAAAAAAACAACATTAGGAATAAAAAATAATAATGAGACAACAGTTTTTCATCCAAAAAAGGGCTACAAATTTGTTATTCATCATTTTTTGATACGAAGCGTCGTCTTTTTTTTGTTCGTAAAAAACAACATTAAAAATAAAAAAATAAAATTTGTGGACAAACGACACAAACTATGAAGAAAAAATGAATAGACAAAAGTTGTTCACCCAAAAAGGATCTACAAATTTGTTCTTACTAATTTTTTAATAGGATGAGTAGATTTTCTTTTAATCGTAAAAAATAAGATTAAAATAAAAAATTGAATTTTTGGAAAACGACACAAGAGATGAAAAGAAATGAAAAGGCAAAATTTTTTCAACCAAAAAATATCTACAAGTTACAAACTCTTGTTATAAAAATATATTAAAAATAAAAAAGTTAATTTTTTGGAAAAAGGACAAAATTATATCTACAAATTTGTTCAAAACCACTTTACGCTAGGATGCATATTTTTAGTTTAAATCGAGAAAAATATATTTGAAAATAAAGCAATTAAATTTATGGAAAAACGAAACAAGTTGAAATAAAATGTTTAATAAGAAAATTTTTTTTTTTATACGATGCGCACTGTTTTAAAATTATAAAACCAAGACAATGAAAATACGTATGTTTCAATACCAATGCATATTATTATTATTATTATACCATTAAGCCATTTCCCTTTCGGGGTAGGCGTGACTTGCTCGGTTGAAGAATAGTAGTGTGCATATGGGTATATAGGTATAAGGTAGGTAGGAATATAGTTATGAGGTGGATAGGTATATAAGTGTTAGGTATATATATTTTAGATT
>CAKNYM010052854.1:44003-59107 GCA_932195095.1 Andricus curvator
AAATTTGTTCAGAAAAAAGATCTCCTTTCGCTCCGCTGGGATTCGAACGCCAGGTCAACTGAATCCCAGCGGAGCGAAAGGAGAAGATCTTTTTTTCTGAATAAATTTGATTAAAATTTTTTTAATTTATAGCTCCATCTAGTCTGAGATGACGTTAAACATTTTCTGTATTAGAGGATATAACTTTGATCGATACTGTAGATTTCCATTTTCACAGTGTGTGTGAAAGGATTTCTCTTCTGATCGATCGTTACCATCTCCGATGATAATACAGATTCCTAGTAAAAATTGACTTGTATATAACATCTTGCAAAATAAAGCGTATTTCAGAAAAAGGATTCTTCCTCTGATCTCTCTAGTAGATCAGTGGTTAGAGCACCTGACCGGAAATCAGTTGACCTGGCGTTCGAATCCCAGCGGAGCGAAAGGAGATCTTTTTTCTGAATAAATTTGATTAAAAGAAAAAAAACTTCATCCAAAATATTGAATTTTCAAGCCAGAAAGACGAGCTTTGTACAAAACAGTTAATTTTCAACCAAATAGATGAATTGTCAACTAAAATTATGAATCTTTATACAATAATATTAATTTTCAAGAAAGTAGTTCTTTAACGAAGGAGTTGATTTTTCCACCTAAGAAGATTAATTTTCAAAAAATGTTATAGTAGATATTTTAACAAAAAAATATTTTAATGTTAAATCAAAAACAGTTGAATTTAACCAAAAAGAGCAAATTTTCAACAAAATACTTGAATTCTGAACTAAAACAGATTAATTTTCAACCGAACAGTTGCATTTATAACAAAAACTAGATTTTCTACCAAAAAAGAAGAATTTTCAACAAAATACATCAACTAATTTTGAACCAAGAGGATTATTTTTCTAACAAAAAATATGAATTTTCAACCAAATAGTTGAAATTTCATCTGAAAAAGATAAATTTTTCACAAAAAATGTATTAGTTAAATTTTCAGTAAAAAAATAATTTTCAGCCACAAAATAAAACGCATTTTCAACGAGATAATTACATTTTGAACTACAGAAATTAATTTTTAACTAAAGTTATGAATCTTCAACTATAAAAATGAGTTTTTCAACAAAGTAGTTCAACTTTCGACCAAATAGTTAAGTTTTCTACCAACTTGTGGACCTTGCTACGAAATTATTGAATTTTCTACCATATTGTTAAATTTTCGAGCCCAAAATAAGAATTTCCTTCAACCACAAAATTAATTTTCAATTTAAACAGATTATTTTTCACCAGACAGTTACATTTGTAACCAAAATAGATTGAATTTTTACAAAAAGAGAAGAATTTTCAAATCAAAAAGACGAGCGTTCCACAAAATAGTTGAATTTTCAACCAAAGAAAATTTTTTATTGAAGAAGGAAACAAATTTCAAGAAATTGTAGAATTTTCAAGCCAAAAAAACTGAATGGACTTTCAACCAAAAATAGTTGGATTTTCTTATTGGGTTCTAATAATTCAGTTCGCATTTAAGTAAAAACCGAAAAAAAGGGGGAACGTCTGTGAAGCATGCGATAAATAAATAAGAATTTTGATAATTTATAGAGTAAAGAATAATAGTAATAGAATACACAAAGTGTGTCGAACTTCGCAACATTTCAGGCACTGAAGATATTATAAAATTGTACTAAAATTGTAACTAAATACTTATTGTTATTAACACATTCAATTTTTTTAAACTAATTTCGTTAAGCTTCCACGTTCATTTAATTAACAGAGTTTATATTTTATATGTAATTTCGTTTCCTAAGTTTATAAAATCTTAGCAAGATTTGGAGAGGGAGGAAGGGGACAGCAAATATCACGGTATTTTACATAGGGGGAGAGGGGGTTACAAATTTCAGAAAAACACCTTACGTAATTTGTGGATGACCCCTTATTTGTTTGTTTATTTATTTATTATTTCGTGAATTTATGATTATTTGTCGATCTCGGGACCGTGCTGGTACGTGGGTTAGCGTTTGCAGATGATAAGGTTGTTACGGCAGAGTCAGTCGAAGATTTGTTAAGAATTTTGAGCAAACTGAATATAAGCATGAAGAACATAGGCCTTAAAATTAACATAAATAAAACAAAAATTCAGGGCCGCATCGGGCTACCCTCTGTTGATTCATAGTTAGTTTAAAAATTAGGATTGATTACATTTAAAATTACTCCCTGCCCTAATTAGCGAATATTCAACTAATTTTCATTTCAGTGACTGACCTAAAGTTAATTAGTTAAAGTTAACTTCTCATATGCAAAGAATATAAGAAACGAGAAAAAACTAAAAAAAGCTTAAATTCATTTGAACAAAATGTCCAAAAATGTATGTTCATGGACGCATTAAATTAGTTAATAAATATACAATTATCAAGTTAGTATTAATTATTGTGGGTACTTTTTTAATCTGTTTGGAGTTCATACTTATTTAGATTTGAATTTGCCGCGCTAATCTCGAATGTATTCGATTAGTATTCCGTTCGATTATTTGGCAACGAACGGACGAACGGAAGACAACTTTGTAAAAGTGACGAACAGTAAACAGATAAACCGATAAAGTCATGTGGATAAATCGCTTTAAATAATTCTCAATTCACCTCGTTAATCATTTACGCAAAGTTTTTAGACCGGGCTGAGGTGCTCATATCAAACTAGAATTATCCAGCTCTCTAAGGTTTCCGACAGTGAACTTCGAGAAAGCGTCGACAACTTTTTGGCATTATAACCTCACTTTTTTATACTTTTCTCCACGTGCCAAAAAAATTTTCAATCAAATTGCCGAATTTTCAAACAAAAAAGATTAAAGTTCAATCAAATATTAGAATTTTCAAGAAGAAAAACAAATTTTTTAGAAAGCAGTTGATTCTTGATCAAAAAAGTTTATTTACATCCAAAAAAGCTAACTTTTCTACAATGAAAGCTGATTTTTAAACAAAAGAGTAAAGTTTTTAAGCTGAAAAGTCTAATATTATAGCAAACAGTGACTTCAAAATAAATGAATAAATTTTCAACAGAAAAGATCATTTTCAATAAAAAAGATAAATTGTCAACAAGCTAGTTGTATTATCAACCAAAAAGTTGAACTTTCAACAAACAAGAATAATTTTATGCCCATAAGGATATGACTTTTCAACAAAATATATGAATTTTTAACAAGATAGTTGAATTATCAACCAAAAAGTTGAATTTTCAACAAACAAGAATAATTTTCTACCCAGAAAGACGACTTTTTAACAAAAAATATGAATTTTCTACCAAATCGTTGAATTTTCAAACAATAAGTTCAATTTTCAACAAACAAGGTTAATTTTCTACCCCAAAAAAGACGACTTTTCAACCAAATTCATTAATAGATTACATTAATAGAATAGCTACATTTTCAGATAAAAAAGAATTAATTTTCAACCAAAGAAATGAATTCATAACAAAATAGTTAAATGTTTAACAAATTTTTGATTTTCAACCTACAAAGATGAATTTCCAACCAAGCGGTCGAATTTCCACACAAAAAAGATTAAAATTCATCCAAGGACCAAAATGTATTCAAACACTGATTCCATCTATCAGGAAAAAATCATTTCAAGAGTTGTTTGAAATCGTAAGGAATACTAGCTATAAAAACCACAGAACCCCTTTTCTTACGGTACAACAATAGAATATCTACATTTTCAGATGAAGAAATTAATTTTTAACAAAAAAAACGATTTTCTAACAAAATAGTTACATTAAAAAAAATAGTTAAATGTTTAACCAAATTGTTGAATTTTCAACATACAAAGATAAATTTTCAACAAAAATGTCTTCAAACACTGATTTTATTTATTAGGAAAAAATAATTTCCATAATTGTTTGAAATCATAAGGAATACCAGCTGTCAACACTAGAGATTCCCTTTTTTACGGTACTACAATAGAATAGCTACATTTTCAGATTAAATATTAATTTTTAACAAAAAAAAAAAAAAAAACGATTTTGAACAAAATAATTACATTTTTTACAAAATATTTAAACTTTTAACCAAATTGCTGAATTTTCAACCTACAAAGGTGAATTTCCAACCAAGTGGTCGAATTTTCACACAAAAAAGATTAAGATTCAACCAAAAACTTTTCAACCAAATAATTGTTTTTTTTTTTTTAGAAAACAGTTGAATTTTCAACAAAAAGATGAATTTTCAGTTCAAAGAACTAATTTTCTCTTCGAATAGACGAATGTCCAACAGAACAGTTGAATTTTTGACAAAAAAGATGACTTTTTAATACAATACTTGAATTTAAAAAAAAAAAAAAACTATTAACCGAATACTTGAATTTTCTACATACTAATATGAATTTTGAACCAAATTTTTAAATAAAAAAGATTAATCTTCATTCAAAAACAGTTGGGCTTTTTAAACCAAATACATACAGTTTCATTTTTAAACAAAAAATACGAATTTTTTAGAAGACGGTGGAATTTTTAAGCCGAAAAGTTGAATTTTTAACTAAAAATACTCAACCAAGTAGATTAATTTTCTACCGAAAAAGATTAATTTTCAACAAAATACATTTATTTTCAAACAAATAGTTGAATCTTCAACTAAAAAAGATAAATTTTCAACAAAAAATGGAAATTTGCATTAAAAAAATTAATGTTCAACAAAAAAAATTTTCAACTAATGAGATGAATTTTCAACTAAAATCATGAATTTTTCAACCAAATATCGAATTTTCAAAAAAAAAAAAAAAAAAAAAAAAAAAAAAAAGGATTAAACTTCAACAAAAAACCGTTAAATTTGCAAGAAAATAATTGGATTTTTCAGAAGACAGTTGAATTTTCAACAAAAAAGATGAATTTTCAATCCAAAGTCAAGAATTTTCTGTTCAAATAGTTGAAATTTCGACAAAAAAGATAACTTTTTAATAAAATTCTTGAATTAAAAAGAAAAGAATTAAATTTTCAACCAAATACTTGTATTTTCTACCTACAAAAATGAATTTTCAACCGAATTTTCAAGCAAAAAAGATTTAACTACCACCAAAAACATTGCATAGTTTATATGTCAAAAAAAAAAGAAAAAAGCTAATTTTTAACAAAATAGTAAAATTTTCCACCAAAGAGTTAAATTTTCAACAACATAATTAAATTTCAAAAAAAATATTTGAATTTTCAACTAAAACTAGAAGTTTTCAATCAAAATTAATTTTGTACCGAAAAATACAAATTTTCAACAAAATGCGTGAATTTTCCAACAAATAGTTGAATTTTAACTTAAAAAGATCAATTTTCAACCAAAAAAGAATAGATTAAATTTTCAGTAAAGAAATTAATTTTCAAACAAAAAAATTAATTTTTAACTAGAGATGAATTTTTAACTAAAATAATGAATTTTCCACAAATAAAGATTGTTCAGTCAAGAAAGAAAAAAAGTTCATCTAAATTGTTGAACTTTCAAACCAAAAGACAAATTTTCTGTCAAATAATTGTAATTTTGAACCCCGAAATAGAACATTTCAACAAAATTAATTTTTAACCAAAAAAGAGAATATTTTAAATATTTTTTAAAATCCTGCAAAAATTAAAAAAATTGTTTTAAAATCTACCAGATTCATTTTTTTTGGGCATATTTTAAAATCATCAAAGATTAAAATTAATGTTTTTAATTCAAACCTAGAGAAAATCTATATAATTTAAAATTTTCCCATAAATTTTATTGTCAGCACCAGTAATTTTTTTCTTACCGGTACTGATTCTAATTTTTTTTCTATAATTTTATTTTTCTTATCTCTTTGAAAGCGTCAAAAATTTACAAATTATAATGTAACAGCAAAATTTTAAGAACAGATTTATTTCTCAGTATTAAAAACATTTACAATCAAAATGATTTTTTTTATCAATAATGTTTAGGAACATTCAGAAATAAAGTATATCAACTAAAATTACTTGAAAATTTTAATGTACTAAATTTATGGCGCAGAAAGTTTTTAATCATTATTCATAGATAAATACATATAGCATCATTTAATATGGTCAAGGGGTTATGGATATAATCCTTTTGTCATTTTTTAAAAAAGGTGACCAACAATTCAAGAACGTAATTGTTGCCCTTATTATTAAAAAATCATTTACAATTTAAATTTTCTCTTTTAAAAATAAATTTTTAGAATTAAAATTCCTCACTCAGAAATTTCGAATAGAAAAATTCCATAAAATTCAAAAGAACAAACCGAAAACAACCACTTGAATAAGGAATTTCACGCAATATGCAACCAATCAGGTAGTTTCGTTCCACCTATTTTTTTAGATAGGATCACTTTCTGCGTGTCCTATTTTTTAATAGGATAACTTCATGTTGTTATTTTCAATGTAAAAAAAATTTACTTTGGGATCCTACTAGTAGTCTTATTTTAGTATCACTCGAGAATGTTTTTCCTGAGTATTATTGTAATAGGGGAGACCACCCTTCAGTAGAAAGTGAACCTGCAGGAGATAATCATTAATTATGAACACAAATATACGTAAAATAATTAATTATTATTTTAACCTAAACTTAAAAAAAAATTTCTTGAACCAAAAAAACTGTTTTCTTGGATATACATGGTAATTTGGTTGATTCACAAATTTTGGTTAATTCAACAAAATATTTGATTGACCAAACAACATTTTTATGTTGAATCAACTGAATACTCTATCTACAAAAATATTTGCTTGGAACAATGAACAAATCTAGTTGGATCAACCAAATATTTTGTTGTTCATATAATAACCATAGTCTATAGTTAAACCAACAAAAATTTTGTTGATTCAACCAAATCGTTTTCTGAGTGTATTAACACGTATAGTGTTAATATTATATTTATTTATATATTAATAATAAATTAATATTAATTATTTATAATAATAAAGAAAAATAATAATAATAATAATTGATAATAAATAAAACTATATTTATTTATATTTAGTTTTTTTTAATTCCAAGGAATTTTCAATTACCTTAACAAATTTCAAGAGATTTCAAAAGATCTGAAATATTTTAGGGTATTTTCAATATTCCAGATAATTTTTAATCAATTTCAATCATTTAAAAGTATTTCAAAGGATTTTAGTGTATTTTCAAAATATCCAAGGAATTTTCAAGAGCTTTAAAATGTGAATCAAGGGATTTCAAAAGTTTTAAATATTTTAGGGTATTTTAAATTATTCCAAGGAATATTCAGGAGCTTTAAAAAGTTTCAAGGTATTTACAAAATTTGAAATATATTTCAGGTTTTATTTTTACATTCCAAGGAATTTTCGATTGAATTAAAAAATTTAATGGGATTTTAAAGGATTTGTAATATTTCAGGGTATTTTAAAGTATTTCAAGTCATTTTCAAGAGCTTTTAAAAGTTTCAATAATTTGAAGGGATTTCAAACGGGTTGAAATATTTTAGGACATTTAAAATATTCTAAGGTATTTTCAAGAGCTTTTAGAAGTTCTAAGGGAATTTAAAATATCTTGAGAAATTTTAAAATATTCCAAGGAATTTTTAATTGATTTATATAAATTCAAGGGATTGAAAATGGTTTGAAATATATTAGGGCGTGTAAAAGATTTCAAGGAATTTTCAAGAGATAAAAAAAAGTTTTGAGATATTGAAAAAAATTCCTAATATATTTTAGATTTTATTTTTATATTTCAAACAATTTTCAAGAGCTTTCAAACAATTTCAAGGGTTTTCAAAAGATTCAAAGAAATTTTCAATTGAATTCAGTAATATAATGGGATTTCCAACGATTTGAAATATTTTAGGGTATTTAAAATTATTCCAAGTCATTTTCAAGAGCTTTTAAAAGTTTCAAAGGAATTTGAAATATTTTATGAAATTTTAAAAGATTTCAAGGAATTTTTAATTTATTTAAATAATTTGAAGGGATTTCAAAGGATTTAAATATTTTAGGGTATTTTAAATTATTTCAAATCATTTTCAAGAGTTTTGAAAAATTTCAAGGGAATTTGAAATATCTAAGGGGATTTGAAAAGATTCCAAGGAATTTTTAAATATTTTAAATTATTTAAAGGGATTTCAAAAAGTTTGAAATATTTTTGGGTATTTGAAATATTTTAAGGAATATTCAAAAAAATTAACACTTTTTGAGATATTTAAAAAAATTAAATATATTTTAGATTATATTTTTATATTAGAAGCAATTTTCAAGAACTTTAACAAATTTGAAGGGATTTCAAAAGATTTTAAATGACTTCGAATATTTCAGGGTGTTTTAAAAGATTCAAAGAAATTTTCTTTGAATTGAATTCAGGAATTTAATGGGATTTCGAATGGTTTGAAATATTTTAGGGTATTTTAAATTATTCCAAGTCATTTTCAGGAGTTTTGAAAATTTCCAAGGGCATTTGAAATATCTAAGAGAATTTTACAAGATTGCAAGGAATTTTTAATTGTTTTAAATTATTTCAAGGGATTTCGAAGGGCTTGAAATATTTTTGGGTATTTCAAACATTTTAAGGTATTTTCAAAAAAATTAACACATTTTGAGATATTCCAAAAAAAATTAATATATTTTAGATGATATTTTTATATTCCAAGCAATTTTCAAGAGCTTTAACAAATTTGAAGGGATTTCAAAAGATTTTAAATGACTTCGAATATTTGAAGGTATTTTAAAAGATTCTAAGGAATTTTCAATTGAATTTAGGAATTTAATGGGATTTCAAAGGATTAAAAATATTTTAGGGTATTTTAAATTATTCCAAGCCATTTTCAAGAGTTTTTAAACATTTCAAGGGAATTTGAAATATCTAAAGGAATTTTAAAACATTCTAAAGAATTTTTAATTGTTTTAAATTATTTAAAGGGATTTCGAAGAGTTTGAAATATTTCAGGGTATTTAAAAGATTTCGAGGCATTTTCAAGAGATTTAGACTATTTTGAGATATTTTAAAAAATTTAATATATTTTAGATTTTATTTTTATATTTCAAACAATTTTAAAGAGCTTTAAAAAATTTGAAGGGGTTTCAAAAGATTTTAAATGACTTCGAATATTTCAGGGTATTTTAAAAGATTCGAAGAAATTTTCAAATGAATTTAGGAATTTAATGGGATTTCGAAGGATTTGAAATATTTTAGGGTATTTTAAATTATTCCAAGTCATTTTCAAGAGTTTTGAGAAATTTCAAGAGAATTTAAAATATCTAAGGGAATTTAACAAGATTCCAAGGCATTTTTACTTTTTTTAAATTATTTTGAGACATTTCAAAGGGTTTGGAATATTTTAGAGTATTTAAAAGATTCTAAGGAATTTTCAACTAAATTTAGGAATTGAATGGGATTTCAAAGGATTTAAAATATTTCGGGTATTTTAAATTATTCCAAGTCATTTTCAAGAGTTTTGAAAAATTTCAAGGGAACTTTACAAGATTCCAAGGAATTTTTAATTATTTTAAATTATTTAAAGGGATTTCAAAGGGATTTAAAATATTTTTGGGTATTTTAAATATTTTAAGGTATTTTCAAAAAATTTAACACATTTTGAGATATTTAAAAAAAATTAATATATTTTAGATGATATTTTTATATTCCAAGCAATTTTCAAGATCTTTAACAAATTTGAAGGGATTTCAAAAGATTTCAAATGACTTCGAATATTTGAGGGCATTTTGAAAGATTCTAAGGAATTTTCCATTGAATTTAGGAATTTAATGGGATTTCAAAGGATTGAAAATATTGTAGGGTATTTTAAATTATTCCAAGTCATTTACAAGAGTTTTGAAAAATTTCAAGAGAATTTGAAATATCTAAGGGAATTTTACAAGATTCCAAGGAATTTTTTCCTGTTTTTAAATTATTTAAAGGGATTTCAAAGGGCTTTAAAATATTTTTGGGTATTTGAAATATTTTAAGGTATTTTCAAAAAATTTAACACATTTTGAGATATTTAAAAAAAATTTAATATATTTTAGATTATATTTTTATATTCCAAGCAATTTTCAAGAGCTTTAAAAAATTTGAAGGGGTTTCAAAAGATTTTAAATGACTTCGAATATTTTAGGGTATTTTAAAAGATTCTAAAGGAATTTTCAATCGAATTGAGGAATTTAATGGGATTTTAGAAGATTAAAAATATTTTAGGGTATTTTAAATTATTCCAAGTCATTTTCAGGAGTTTTTAACATTTTCAAGGAAATTTGAAATATCTGAGGAAATTTTAAAAGATTCTGAGGAATTTTTAATTGTTTTAAATAATTTGAAGGGATTTCAAAAGATTTAAATATTTTAGGGTATTTTAAATTATTCCAAGTCATTTTCAAGTCTGTGAAAATTTTCAAGGGAATTTGAAATATCTAAGGGAATTTTGCAAGATTCCAAGGAAGTTTTTATTGTTCTAAATTATTTAAAGGGATTTCAAAGGGTTTGAAATATTTCAGGGTATTTAAAAGATTTCAAGGCATTTTCAAGAGATTTAGACAATTTTGAGATATTAAAAAAAATATAACAGATTTTAGATTTTATTTTTATATTTCAAACAATTTCAAAGAGCTTTAAAAAATTTGAAGGGGTTTCAAAAGATTTCAAATGACTTCGAATATTTTAGGGGATTTCAAAAGCTTTTTAAATATTTTTGGGTATTTAAAATATTTTAAGGTATTAAAAAAAAACACATTTTGAGATATTTAAAAAAATGTTCAATATATTTTAAATTATATTTTTATATTCCAAGCAATTTTCAAGAGCTTTAAAAAATTTGAAGGGATTTCGGAAGATTTTAAATGACTTCGAATATTTAATTTCAGAGGGGTTCAATTATATAAGGGTATTTAAAAGAATCCAAGGCATTTTTAAGAGATTTAAATAGTTTTAAGAGAATTAAAAATATCTTGGAGAATTTTAAAAATATTCCAATGAATTTTTGATTGATTTGAATAATTTGAAGGGATTTCAAAGGCTTTGAAATATTTCAGGATATTTAAAAGATTTCAAGGCATTTCCAAGACATTTATAAAATTTTGAGATATTCAAAAAAATAAATATATTTTAGATTTTATTTTTATATTTCAAGCAATTTTAAAGAGCTTTAAAAAATTTGAAGGGAATTCAAAAGATTTTAAATGACTTCGAATATTTGATTTCAGAGGTGTTTAAATATATTAGGGTATTTAAAAGAATCCAAGGCATTTTTTAAGAGATTTAAAAAGTTTCAAGAGAATTTAAAATATCTTGGAGAATTTGTAAAATATTCCAAGGAATTTTTGATTGATTTAAATAATTTTAAGGCATTTCAAAAGATTTTAAGGACGTCAAATATTTGACGGTATTTTAAAAGATTCCTAGGAATTTATAATTGAATTCAGTAATTTGATGGGATTTCAAAGAATTTTAAAAATCTAAGGGTATTTTAAATTATTCCAAGGAATTTTCAAGAGCTTTAAAAAAGTTTCAAGGGAATTTGGAATATCATAGGGAATTTAAAAAGATTCAAAAATTTTTTAATTCAATTCAAGTAATTTGGATGGATTTCGAATGGTTTAAAATATTTTAGGATATTTAAAAGATTCCAAGGCATTTTAAAGAGATAAACAAATTTCAAACATTTTTTTGCAATTCATTTGAAATCATTTGGAATTTGCATTGAATTACTCTGGAATTTGTTGAATTCTTCTAAATTCTCTCAATAACACTTAACTCAATGAATTTTCAAAAAAGTTTTTGTTTAATTCTCGCCTTGAAATCTTAGGCATTTCATCAAATTCTTTTGAATTCCCTTGAATTTTTCTAAACTTATTTCCAGCTTTTTGAACTGAGTAAATTTTTTTATATTTTTGAATTTTTTCAATAAAGTTGAATTTTATGAATACCATTCAATTCTTCTCATTTCCTTTAGATTCCTCTAAATTCATTGCAATTTTACTGAAATAAATGGCATTTTTTGTATTTTTTCCAATTCATTTGAATTATTTTGAATTTAATTTGAATTTTTCAAAAGTCTTGTGAATTTATCATGAATTCGTTAAAATTTACCTGAAGTTTTTATAAATTTCATGTCATTTTTTAAAATTCTTTTGGTAAATTTTTCGATTTAAATAGTTAACTTTTCAACTTTTTTCAAGTAAATATTTTTAAAATGTTACAAAATTATAATTTTGGTCTTTAAAAATTAATGGTCTTTAAGTATCAATTTCTAATTATTTATATCTTCAAATTATAAACAACTCAGTAATCAGCATATTAAAGCAACAAACACATCTTTTTAATCTTTCGCAAATCTTAAAATCTCAATTTTCATAAATCGACAGATTAGGAGTTCCGGCACGTATAATCAACCGAAAATTTCCCCCATAATCGCATTGTCAATAATCCTCACGTCTTCTAAGGCGCCTCGATGAAAGATAATGATCGGGGAATTTAGATAAAATTTTCGCATATTCCTTCCTTCACAGCTGCATCGAAAACTCATTTTGGCTATTTATTACTGAAATCAACATTTTTTAATAGAGCAATCTAGTCTAGTACGTTATTTATGGTTTCCAGAAATAATAAGATATGGGACAATAGATTTTTTTTATTTAGAAAAACACATGCTTTGCAGGGTGAAAATTTCGTTTTCAAAATTCCCTGATTGTTCATTTTAATCTTTTAATATTTTTAACATAGATTAGTATAAGCGGAATAAAAGAATATTACAGATACAAATTTTTAATTTTCACATTTATTAATTTTTTTTGAACAAAAAAATGACTTTTCTACAGTGGAAGATGATTTTTTAACAAAATGCTTAAATTTTTAACAAGACAAGTAAATTTTCAACATAATGATTGAATTTTCAACCTAAAAATATGAATTCTCAACAAAAACGTGTAACAGGTGATATTTCAACTAAAAATAATGAAATTTTAGTTAAAAAATGAATTTTAAAACCAAAAAGACGAATTTTCAACAAATAGGGGTTTTTCAGTATTGAAAGAAAAAAATTTTTATTGTTGAACCTTCAAGCCAAAAGACGAATTTTATGTTCAAAAATTTAATTTTCAACCAGAAAATATGAATTTATAGTAAAAAAATTAATTTTCAAGAAAATAGTGGAATTTTCAACTAAACAGAGAAACCTTAAAAAAATGTCAACAAAGCAGTTCAACTTGTACCCAAGCAGTTGAATTTTCAATAAAAAAAGATCAGTTTTCAACAAAATAGTTAAACTTTCAAACAAAGAGATGAATTTTCTCAAGCAAATAAGATTAATTTTCAACCAAACACTTGCATTTTCATCCGAGAAATATTACATTAATAAAACAGATGAATTATTGAATGAAAAAAACAAATTAAAAAATTTTGAATTTTCTTTTAAAAAAGATTTTAGTTTGACTTTTCAACATCAAAATATGAGTTTTAAACAAAAAGTAAATTTTCTACGAAGATATTTGAATTTTCAACCCAAAAAGGCGAATTATCAACTAAAAAGTTGAATTTTCAACCAAAAAAAGATGACTTTTTAACCAAATTATTGAATTTTTGACACATTAGTCGCATTTTTATCCAAGAAATATGAAATTTCTACTAAAACAGATAAATTTTTAAATCAAAAAGACAAATTTTCAAAAAAATGAGTTGACTTTTCATCCAAAAAATATTTCAGTGAACTTCTCAATACCAAAGTATGAATTGTATGCAAAAAGTAAATTTTCTACAAGAATAGTTAAATTTTCAACCCAAAAAGACAAATTTTCAACAAAACAGTTGAATTTTCAACAAAAAACGATGACTAATTAACAAAATTATTGAATTTTTGACACAATAGTTGCATTTTTATCAAAGAAAGAATCAATTTCTACAAAAAAAAATGAATTTTCAAATTGAAAAAGCAAATTTTCAATAAAATAGATGAATTTTCAACCAAAAAAGATTTCAGTTGACTTGTCGACACCAATGTATGAATTTCAAACGAAAAGTAAATTTTCTACGAAAATAGTTGAATTTTCAGGAAAAAAAAAAGAAAAAAAAAACAATTTTCGACAAAACAGTTGCAGTTTTATTTAAGAAAGATGCAATTTTTACTAGAACAGATAAACTTTTTAATTGAAAAGGCAAATTTTCAAAATAGTTGAATTTTCAACCCAAAAAAAAAAAGAATTTTCGACAAAACAGTTGCATTTTTATCAAAGAAAGAATTAATTTCTACAAAAACAGATGAATTTTTAAATTGAAAAACCAAATTTTCAATAAATTAGATGAATTTTCAACCAAAAAAGATTTCAGTTGACTTGTCGAAACCAAAGTATGAATTTTAAACAAAAAGTAAATTTTCTACGAAAATAGTTGATTTAAAAAAAAAAAAAACGAATTTTCGAAAAACAGTTGCATTTTTATCTGAAAAAATGCAATTTTTACTAAAACAGATAACTTTTTTAATTAAAAAGACGAATTTTCAAAATAGTTAAAAAAACCAATTTACAGCAAAACAGTTGCATTTTTATCTAAGAAAGATGCAATTTTTACTAAAACAGATAAATTTTTCAATTAAAAAGACAAATAATTTTCAAAAAATAGTTGAATTTTCATACGAAAAAGATTTCAGTTGACTTATCGTTACCAAAATATGAATTTTAAACAAAAAGTAAATTTTTTACAAAAATACTAGATTTTTCAACAAACAAAAAACGAATTTTTCGACAAAACAGTTGAATTTTCAACCAAAAAGGATGACTTTTTAACAAAATTGTTGAATTTTCAAACAAAAAGTTGCATTTTTATCCAAGTTATTAACATATTAACTTAATAACAAATGATTATTTCTGAATCTAAAATTTACAACTCTGCACAGAAGGCATCAAAGAAATTTTTATATTTTTTGCAACTTATTTCCAGGGATTAACCAGCCATTCAAAGTTGAGTATTCCGAAATTATCGTAAGATAATGGCACTTTTTAAACTTTCACTCGTCAGGAAATAATTGCTAATCAATTGGAAATTTCAAAACTCTGTATTAATGTAGGCAAAACCTTTAT
Source organism: Andricus curvator (assembly GCA_932195095.1). NCBI lineage: Eukaryota > Metazoa > Arthropoda > Insecta > Hymenoptera > Cynipidae > Andricus > Andricus curvator. Next base: position 58,992 of record CAKNYM010052854.1, read on the forward strand.
CTGCAACATGTACTTTGTATCAAATTTTTAGATTTTTTTTCTGCTGAGATTTTCACTATAATCTGTACGAAAATTGAGGTCTTTATATTTTTTGGACAGCTAGTAGTATAGCTTTC
>CAKNYM010052854.1:65506-94260 GCA_932195095.1 Andricus curvator
AAAAAAAAAAAATATATATATATATATATATATATAGTTAAAAGTTTGTCATAAGGACAACCGCAGGATTTCGCCGGGAGCGGGTGCTAATCTGAAAAATTGCACCCGCTCCCAGCGAAATCGCGGTAAAATTTCAGCTGTAACCACGTCTCACGACCGTGAGATAATTAATTGCTAAATATATATATATATTATATATATATATATATCCACAGAAACTAACCTTATCATCTAGATGGCAGTCCCATAGTTAAACATTTTGAGTATATCAACCCTAAACATCTAGATTCTAGATGTTAAATGTGAACATAACTTTTTCTCAATGTAAGAAGGCATAATAATTCCCAGGCGGAAAAATGATATAAGTGTATAAATAGTGCAACAAAATTTATAATTTTCATTTTTTAAACCAAAAAATGTGTAAAACAAATTAAAATTATATATAATACTTTTGAGTATGTACAAACTTTTCGGCTGGGTTAGGGGCCGTTCAAAAAATACGTAACGCCTTTAAGAGGAGTGGGGGGAGGGGGGTCATCTCGGGCGTTACGCTAATCGCTAATGTTAAAGTTACATACACTTACTATAGAAAAAGCGTTACGTAGGGGGGGCCGGGGGCAAAATTTTCAGAAAAAAGCGTTACGTATTTTTTGAATGGCCCCTTATTAAACTCCTATATATAGGGAGAAATTGAATTTCTCTCATCTGGCCTCAATCAGGTGCTACACTCTAAATTTGAATCAGTAAAAAGCCAAAGAATGATCAATTTTTAACCAAAAATGGAATAGTTGAATTTTCAATTAACAAAATTAAGTTTTAACAAAAAAGACGAATTTTCAACAAAATAGTTAAATTTTCAACAAAATATATGAATTTTCAAATAAAATGATAAATTTTCATCTGAAAAAATGAATTTTTAACAAAGTCAAATTTTCAACCAAAGAAGATGCATTTTCAACCAAGAAGATTTATTTTCTAACAAAAAAGACGATTTTGAAAGAAAATGCAACAATTTTCAACTAAAATTATAAATCCATAACTAAAGAAATAAATTTTTAACAAAGTAGTCAAACTAAAAAGGATGAATTTTATTTATGATTTTATATATATATAACACTCAAAAAAATGTCTGGTTAAATATGCCCTTACTATTTTTTCTGGTTAGACTAACCAGAATTATGGTTGAATTAACCAGAATTTCTGGTTAATTTAACCGGAATTCTGGTTAATTCAACCATAATTCTGGTTAGTCTAACCAGAAAAAATAGTAAGGGCATATTTAACCAGAATTCTGGTTGCTTTAACCAGACATTTTTTTGAGTGAATAATATATAATATAATTTATTTTATTTATTTCTGAATTAGTCAAACTAAAAAAGGATGAATTTTCAATCGAGAAGATGAATTTTCTGCCACAAAAGAATAAAAGATGAATTTTCAACAAAATACATGAATTTATATTTAAAAGAATAGTTAAATTTTCAAATAAAAAATTAATTTCCAATCAACAAAAACTAATTTTTAACAAAATACATAAAATTTACACCAAATAGTTGATTTTCCAACCAGAAAAGATGCATTTTCAACCAAAGAAATTTAATTTTCGAACGTAAAAGATGAATTTTTACCAAATACAACAGTTTTCAAACAAAAAATTGAATTTTCAACTAAAAAAGATTAATTTTCAACGACAAAAAAAAATAATTTTGAACAAAAGATGAATTTTTATCTAAATTGATGAATACTCAACAAAACAATGCATTTTTTACAAAGTGTAATAGTTTAACTTCCGACCATTAAATTTTTACGAAAAGAGACGAGTTTGCTACGAAATAGTTTGTACCAAGAAGCTTAATTTTCTTTTAAAAATTCATGATGATGAATCATCATCCAAAAAAAATGATTTTTTAACAAAGAAATTCTACTTTCATCCGAGAAGAATAATTTTCTACCAAAAAGATGAATTTTCAACAAAAAACAAGAATTTTCAACTAAAAAAGAGTAATTTTCAACAAAATAGTTCAATTTTCATCCAAAATTTGAATTTTCAAACAAACTAAAGATTGAATTTTTTGCAAATTAGATTAATTTTCTACCAAAAACACGAATTTTCAACAAATAAAGATTTTTCAGGGAAAACAGAAAAAATAGTTTTTCTAAAATGTTAAGTTTTCAATCCAAAAGGAGAATTTTCTATATAATACAGTTGAATTTTCAAAAAATTAATTAATTTTCGACCAAACATTTGCATTTTCAACCAAAAAATAGGATATTTCAAACGAAGAAGATTATTTTTCCACAGAAAAAGACGAATTAAAAAAAGGGAATAGTTACATTTTCAAGTACCGAAATTAATTTTATTTTTCAATAAAAAAAAACGAATTTTAAACATAATAGTTAACTTTTCAACCAAAAATATATCTGCACTGAAAAATATTTCAATTTTATATCAAAAACATTTGATATTACAACCAAATAAGATTTGTGTTTTTAAAGAAAAATAGTTGAAATAGCAAACAATAAGATGAATTTTTAAACAAGAAGATTTATTTTCTTATAACAATGAAGACGTACGTTTCTTTAGATTTAGATCAGATCAATTGAAAACTGAAAAAGATTAATTTTTAACAAAAAATGTAATAGTTAAATTTTCAGTTAAAAACATGAATTTTTAACGCAAAAAAATAACGATTTTTCAATAAAATAGTTCAATTTTTAACCATAGAGATAAGTTTTTAACTAAAATGATGAATTTTGAACCAAAAAGGATGAAATCTCATCGAACAAAACGTAATAGTAATATTTAAAAGAAAAAATATTTTAATTTTAAATAAAATAGTTGATATATCAACTATAACAGATTTTAATTTTAAATCACAAAAAGTGAAACTCAAACCTAAAAGACGAATTTAAAAAAAAAGTTGAATCCTTATCCATATAATTCAATTTATAACTGAAAACGAGTTCAATTTAATTTACAATTTCAATTTTCACCAAAAAGATGAATTTTCAACTAAAATTATGAATCAGTAGCCAAAAAAATGAATTTTTAATAAAGCAGTTTACCTTTCAACCAAGTGATTGAAGTTTGAATAAAATCAGTAACGCGCACTGACTGATTCAGTAATTTGAATCACCTAAAATATAAAGTGTAACTTTCATTGATTAAATCAGTTATTTCAAATAATGTAATTAGTAACTTTCACTAATTAAATAAGTGGTTTTGAGTGATATAACCATTAACACCCATTAATTAAATCAGTCGTTTTGATTGATCTAACCAGTAACTCCAATTAAATCAGTAATTTTGTTTGATCTGTTCCGTCATTTTCAATGTATTAATCAGTCATTTATAGTTATTTCTAAACATTTATTAAAATGTAGGCATTTAATGAAAAATGTTAATTTAGAAATAATATTACTATTTTATTCAAGCAGACAAATCAGTCGAATTTTGAGAGTGTAATCAATTTTTCATGAAACCAAAATTTCTGAAATTACTTTCGTTCAGCAACATTTGGTTATCATTAATTAAATATGAAAGTGAAATTTGATTAAAAAATTGATAATAATTAGTCTCATTTAGATGCAAAGAGTCGAAGTCTCTCAAAATCGTAAAGTTATATCCGGAATCGAAAAAAATCACCACTCTAAAATCTCCACGGTTCCCTCACCTTCGAATTTCGCGGATTCCTTAGGAATAAGGAGTACCGCTTTACTCGTTGAATCGTGAAAGGAAAGAAAAAGAAGACAGTTCAAGTCTTCACTCACTCTGGGGGACCACAGAGTACCGGTAGCTAAATTCTCCCTCTCTCCCTCTCTCTCCCTCTCATTCCACCCACTATTTTATTTCCTCTCTCTCCCGCACTCTTTCGCCTCTTCTCCCTCACTGATCCTGCTTTCAGTCGCTTTTGTGCTGAATTGAAGGCGTGACATACCCTAGCCCATTTCTCGTTGGGAACGGTTCGAAAGGGGCTTCACGCCTCCCTCATTAATCCCCTAGGAACCAGCTGACTCCATTGGGTGCCACAACAAAGGGGGTGTGGTTTCCCTCCATTCCACCAATAATCTCCAACTAAACTCCCCCACTTTTCATCATCTCGTCAGAACTTTTCTCAGATTTTTCGAAGCTGGGCGCGTGGTTGCTTGCGCATCCCTAGAACGCACTCCGCTCTCAGCGAGAGACCCAGAACGAAGTCCCCAGTGTGTTTTTACTCGGGGTTGAGTAAACTTGCCGCTGTTGTGTATCATAATATCGCGTGTACGCGCTTTTACGTGTTGCTATCAGAAACAGGTCGACCTGTTCGAACCGATGCGTCCTCGGTACTTTGTTCACCTAGCCTATAGTGTTCAAGCACAATCGATTAAATAAAGAATATTCCCTTGCGACAAGATAACTTATCTTGAAACTGCCATCTCGTGTGCTTCGTGTTGATAGTGCATTTAGAAGAATAGTGGACTCAGGAACTACAAGTGTGTGACGTGTTCTTCAAAGTTTTTTTTTTCAAAAAGTGATTACTGTGATATTAAAGATGATTTGATGAAACTCTCTGGAATTGAGTCGATGTATATTGTGGTTTAAGTCTCATAGTTAAGACTCTTCTTTCCTTCCCTATTTACCTGATAATTTTCCCAGGCCCTAATCCTAATTGACCATCAACGACCCGAAATGTCTGAGGTCTGAACACTTTCGCCGAATTCCCCATCATAATCGAGAGCCTTAAACCTATTCAACAAATCACAAAATGCACACCCTTTTCGGGGAACAAAACGCCTACTACCGGCACGCGACGGCCGTTCCAGTAGGTATGGGGACACCTTCTTACCCAAGCGTCGGCGCCACGCCGGGGTATTACGAACAATATCGCTACGGGGGCTATGCGACGGCCGCTGGGTACCAGGTTACTGGGATTTCCCAGCAGCACTTTCATCACCCAGGCAAGGACATGGTGAAACCACCTTACAGCTATATCGCCCTCATCGCAATGGCAATCCAGCACGCCCCAGATAAGAAGATCACCCTAAACGGGATTTACCAATACATCATGGAGCGTTTTCCCTACTACAGAGAGAACAAACAAGGCTGGCAGAATTCCATCAGACACAATCTGAGTCTCAACGAGTGTTTCGTTAAAGTTCCTCGGGATGATAAAAAACCAGGGAAAGGCAGCTACTGGTCCCTTGATCCGGACAGTTACAACATGTTCGACAACGGATCGTACCTGAGAAGACGAAGACGTTTCAAGAAGAAGGATGCTCTTAAGGAAAAGGAGGAAGCAATGAAACGACAGGGAATGGTGCAAGAAAAAAGGGTGGATGATAAACCACTGAATCATATTTTGCCGGCTTCTGACACTTCCTCCAAGAAGATCATGGATAGTGGGCTTTGTAAACCTAAGAGGGAACCCATCAATGATCCGAGTAGCTCGCATTGTATGATTAGTAAATATGCTCACAGTCCCATTCAGGAAAATAAGAATTCGAGTACAACACAAAGCGTGATTCAGAGTGCGCTCGGGAATCATTCAGTGCATCAGGTGCATCAAGAACCTATCCAGGATGTGTCGATGGGTCTGGATCCTACAAGCTTCAGTGTTGATGCGCTGATGACGAATCGGGAAAATGGAACGCTGATGAACAATTCTCCTAGAGACCATCAGCATCATCAACACCACCAACATCATCATTCCCATTTACCTCATGGGCTTCAACATCCACATGGACATCCACATTCCCTAATGTCTGCGTCGAGGGAGACGATGGGATCCGTTGGTTCCAGGGATCTTTCTGTAGCCACTACCACGGCAACTACCACTGCCACCGTCGCAGCTATGATGGCTTCTTCAGGGTATCCACATGTCAATCCTTCGAGGGGAAATCCTTCACCACCTACTAGCGTCTATTCTCCTTATTGTCCTTCTGGATACATTATGGATCATGCGGAATACAATTCGACGACGAGGAACCATAATAATACTGGACATACACAGTGGTACCAGGAAGCTGCTAGTCCTGATCCTGCTACCATCTACCAGGAGACTCAATCCCCGAGCTGTCAACTTTATAGGTGAATAGACATTTTATTTTATATTTCTAAGTCTATTGGGTCAAACAAATTAATCCGTAAAATTTTCTTCGATTCCCGGTTGCAACAAAATTTTGTTGATTCAACTATAATTTCTTGGAATCAGACAAACACTCTTTCATTACGTGAAAATTTTTAAGATCGTGTCTAGGTATACCGAAATTCGGTGAACATAGAAATTATGAAGGACCGTTGGGCAATAGGCGTAAGTGCCAAATTTCGGAAATTCGTTTTATTGAATCAAAATATTTGTTTTGACCTAACTCATGTTCCTGTAGATGATTGTGGTCCGGTTCAATTTATAAGATGGTCAAAATCCATGTTTGGTATTTTAAAAAAAATGTATAACTTTTGCCAGCTTTTTCAAGATTTAATAAAAGTAAAAAATCGCTTTTATTGTTTCAATTATGTGAGTCTGCAAGACATTTTTGAAAATTTCATTATTCCTTTAAAAAATTTAAATTTTAACAGAGCTTTTCGCTTATGTACACTACCGGCGGAAACGATCTACATGCCTGTTTGTAGAGCTGTTGCTTTTCCTTAATTTTTATAATATTAAAATACCATTTTTTTCTCTTAATTCTCTGAAAGGTCATAAAATTCTGCGTCTAATAAGTCAAAAATGAGGGAAAGCGTCAATTTTATAAAAAGATATTGCAAAAAAAATTCAAATTTCGATATTTTAGAAAAATTGGAATAACTCTGGAAACATTTAACGTTTTTTAAAGTACTTGGATTTTTCGACTTTTGCGTCCAGATTCTGACTTGAGGCCAAAATTGGTTTTAAAAAGTCGCAAAGTTTCAGAAATGTGTAAATACTTCAAACATTTTTTAAAGTCATTATTTATTATATTTGAGTAAATTTTAGTAATGTTTATGAAAATATTGCTTTTGTATCAATTCCGACCCTAGGGTAGAATGAAGGGAAAAAATTCTAAAAATATCTTAAAAATTTAACAAAATGATTCACCTTTTAAAATGAGGTATAAAGAACTGCGAATTTTTTTTATTACTTCTAGAGTTATTCCAATTTCTTGAAAACATGGAAATTATTTTTTTGCAATTCTTTTTTATTAAGTTGACATTTTGCCTTCATCTTGGGCAATTTGCGATTTAAAAGTTTTTGTTTCAAGACAGCAAAAATAATTATTTAGAGGAAAAAACACATTACAAAATCTTGAACATGGCAAAATAATTATATTTCTATCTCTTAAGGGAAGGCTAATGATATTTAAATAATTGTCCAGGGATATTAGGTTTATTTTTTTAAATAACTTATATTTAGTTTTGCCATTTAGAAAATGTATTTTAGAAAAAGATCAAGATTCATTAAATTTTATCTCAAAAATTGTGAAAAATAGACTGAAAACTGTTCAAACTTATCAACGTAACGTTGAAAACATTAGATTTTGTTGAGTAAAAAGTGCATCCTTTCAAAGTATTTTACTTTTACTGCAATTTTTTTTTATAAGATCAATATATCATTAGAAATGACCTTTGAAAAAATACGAAAAACTTACGGAGACTCAGCATCTAACCATTCTGAGAAAACAAAGAATTTTCTATTAAAAAGTTTAAATAAAATATTAGTGTTTTGAAATAATTGACATTAGTGATCATATGTATTATAACAATTTTTACAAAACTGTGAAAATTACTTTAAAAAAATTCAAATTGACAGGCAACTATAATAAATTTAGTTGCATCTTTTATATCAAGATTCTTATCTAAGTTTCTTCTTTGGGCTAAATAAAAGTATCCTTGATTAGAATGAAAATCGTTTATTCAATATCGATTTACTGAGTTTAATATTTTTAAATTAAAATTACTTCCGTTAGAAATGTTTTTCATTTTAAAAATCTAGTGAAATATTCCAGAAAATAATTAACGGAAAAATAGGCTATTTTCGAGGGTTTAGGTGAACATCTGTTAAAGAATTTTGTTGAGTGCTATTAAATCAAAATGACAAGAATTCGGATAAAATTCGGATTTATTAAATTGTTTAAATTAAATTAACATTCCTCTCAAATTGTCTTGAATTTACAGTGATTACATATTTTTCTTCAGAATTATGTGATTTTGGACAATGTTGGAGAACTGAAAAAATTGATCAAGAATTATTTGTACAAAACAAATAATTATTTAAGGTTTAAGTTTTGTATACTCAAGGGAACAAATAATTTCTAAAATCCCATAAAATAAATAAACAATTAGGCTTTTTCATTTTAAAGGCAAATAGTTTTAAAAATGATCGTAAAAAATATTTTCTGTGAGCCTAGATTTATCGGAAACATTCTAAGTACCCATTTCACCAGAATTATAAAAAAAGATTAACCACCTGAAAATGTTTGAAAAAGATCAGAGAAATTTTTTATGGTTAAGTTGTCAACTGCTATACTAAAGTGTACTAATTCATTCATTTCATTCCCATTGCTTTATTTTATCATAAAGGCGTAAAGAGCGATTTGGAATGAGCGACAAATACGGCGACACTTAGCGCATGTGGTTGCTACATTTCTCTCCTCGTTTCGCTTGATCTATATGCGCTCATGACGTTTAAAATACTCGAATATTTGTGGTTTCGTGAGTGAAACAAGTAGAACAATTTAAAACCGTTCAAATTAATTAAAAAATTGTTCAAACCGAAAGAGGATATGAACTAAACGTTATTTTGAATTCCTTTTTTATAATGAGCTGATCAAGAGCAAATATTAAATTAAATAGTTAAATAACATTTTTACTGGTTTTTCGAAACATCGGTTTTAATTGACCCAAGTAATTGTAGAGAAGATTTTTTTAATTGGCTTCAGGGTCTGGAATTTTTTGATTTTTGTAAGTTTTTTAAAATTATATAGGAATCCTGGTTAAATTACATCTTTGATGGATTTTCGAAAGATATCGGTTTTAATTGACCCAAGTATCATATAATTTTAAAAAGGATTTTTTAAATTAGGGTTTGGTTCTACAATTTGTATTTTTTGTTCTGTTTTTAGTTTGTTTTTTTTTGATCGTACGAAACCTAGCGACTCACTGGATTGAACTCTGAAGTTGAAGTTAATTTTATTATTTTGTACAAAATTCAACAATTTTGTTTAAAAGTCTTTTTTTTCGTTTAAAAATTCATCTATTTTGGTAGAACTTGCGTATTTTTTGGTTAAAAATCACTAACTGTTTCGTTGAAAACTAATCAGTTTTGGTTGAGGATTCAACTATTTTGTTGAAACGTACAGTCTTTTTTGTTGAATTCAACTGTTTTTGGTTTGAAATTAAAATCTTTTTTTGTTGAAATATTAAATAATTAATTTTTTGTGGAAAGTTAGGTCCAAATTAACTTATTTCTTGAAAATGCAACTGTTTTGAAGACAACTTTGCCTTTATGGCTTGAAAATCAACAATTTGGTTGAAATTTGTTCCTTAAAAAAAAAAAAAATATTTGTGGTTGAAAATACGTCCTTTTGGTTTGAAAATTAACCTTTTTTTGTTAAGGATTCTATTATTTTGTTGAAAAGTCGTCTTTTTGGTTGATTTCAACTTTTTTTGTTTTAAAATTAAAATCTTTTTTGGTTGAAATAGCAACCGTTACATTTTTCGTAAATAATTGCTCTTTTTTCGTTAAAAATTCAACTAATTGTGTGAAAATGAACTTTTTTATTGAAAATTCATGTTTTCATTTTAAAAAAGTAACTGTTTTGTAGAAAATTTTGTCTTTATGGCTTACAAATGTAAAAATTTGGTTGAACATTTTTTTCTTTCTTTACTTAAAAATCGTTCTTGGTTGAAAATACGTCTTTTTGGTTGAAAATTAATCTGCTTTGGTTGAGGATTCAACTATTTTGTTGAAAAATCGTATTTTTTGGTTGAATTTAAGGGTTTTTTGTTTAAAATTAAAATCCTTTTTGTTTGAATTATCAATTATATTACATTTCGTTGAGAATTCATCTTCTTTGGTTGAAAATTCAACTATTTAGTTAAAAGTGGAACTACTTCGTTCAAAATTTATTGTTCTGGTTGACGATTAATCATTTTAGTTAAAAAAATTGTTCAAAATTGAACTATTCCAGTGAAAATTCGTCTTTTTTGTTAGAAAATTAATCTCCTTGGTAGAAACTATTTCATAGAAAATTCGTTTCTATTAGTAAAAATTTAATATTTTGTTCTTGTTAAAAATGCAATTGTTTGGTAAATAATGAATCTGTTTCGTTGAAAATTTATCTTCTTTAGTCATCTTAGAGACTAATTCATCTTTTTGGTTAAAAATTCATTTCTTTGGTTGAATATTTATCTAATAGGTTGAAAATTCAAATATTTGGTTGAAAATTCATGTATTTTGTTAAAAATTAATCTTTTTTGGTAGAAAATTAATTTTGTTGGTAGAAAATTTATATTTTTGGCTAAAATCTTACCTGTTTGGTTAAAAATGTCTTTTCTTAGGTTGAAAAATAGCCTTTTTTATTGAAAATTCATTTTTTAACTGAAAATTTAACTATAACATTTTTTGTCGAACACTTATCTTTTTTTTAGAGAAATTTAATCTTCTTGGTAGAAAATTAATATGTTTGGTGAACAATTGAACTATTTCGTTTAAAATTTATTTTATTTGGTTGAAAATTATTTTTTACTGAGAATTTAACTATTATATTTTTGGTTAAAAATTCATTTCTGTGCTTGGAAATTTAACTATTTTGTTGAAAATTCGTCTTTTTTGGTAAAAATTACATTTTTTGGGTTGAAAAGTCAACTATTTGGTTAAAATTTCTTTTTTTTTTTATTTACTGAAGACTCATCACTTTAGTTAGGAATTAATTTCATTAGTTGAAAATTTACTTATTTTGTTAATGTCCATTTTTCCTTAAAAATATATGAAAATTCATTTATTTTATTAAAGACTTGTCTTATTGCGTGGAAAATTCAATTATTTTGGTAGAAAAGTTATAGTTTTGGATTAAAAATTCATTTTTTTGTTATAAAACATATTTTTGGGTTGAAAACGCAACTGTTTTGCTGAAAATTCATCTTTTTTGCATGAAAATTCAACATTTTGGATTTTTTTTCTTTATTGATTGAAAAATTTTTCTGTTTTTATAATGCCTCTTTTTTATTTGAAACTTGATCGGTTTTGGTTGAAGATTCAACTAAAATGTTGAAAATTTGTATTTTTGGTTTAATTCAACTGTTTTTGATTGAAAATAAAAACATTTTATGGTGGAAATATCAACTATTACACTTTTTGTTGAGAATTTTTTGTCATTGAAGATTCATCACTTTGGTTGAAAATTTAACTATTTTGTTGAAAATTCCTTTTTTTTTGGTTAAAAATGAACTGTCTTAAATAAATTGTAACCCGGCTGAAGCAGGACGGCTGAGTCAGCCTGAGTTAGGCTTCGTATAATTTGAAAAGTTATTAACAAAGTAAAAAAATCTTTTCTACAATAAAATAAAATATTCTCTCTATCTCTCAAGCAAAAAATAATAATTTATTGTAATTTTGTTGAACAATATAAAAACAACTTTTCAATTTTTGTTCCAGATCAAGCCCGCCAACGCCTCTCTCTTCAGGTGCAGCACCTTCACCACCCCTTTATCACAGATATTATCAGGACTGCAATGCTGTGACTTCGAGTGGAAATCTACCAATCACGTTGCACAAATACTGAGAATACCGAAACTCAAGGTCTCATCGAGACCTTGAAGGGACTACCAATCAGTATGACCCGAACCATGTCTTCGTAAAACAAGAATGGATTCCCTCATCGGAGGAAATGTCAAAAGAGTGGAATTAAAATCATGAATGTTTCAATTATCAAAATCCTCAGTAATGTTGCCTTCATTTTATTCAAATCAAATCAGTGAAGAAAAGGAAATTTGATTCATTTCGTTTGGATATCAATTGCCGTCGCTAAAATATTCTGAAAAGATCCGCCCGAAATAAACTTTCCAGCCGTGCAATCTCTTGAAATATTGCCATATGAGCTGCCAAAAGCAAACGTCTGTCGAATATTGTTCCAATGTTTTTTATCATAATTTAAAAAAATTTCGAATTCTCTTCCAAGCAGTCATCACCTAAGCAAACACCTTTCCTGACCTCACCCAACCGGCATTCAAATTTCGCTACACAATTGTGCAAATCATGACATTTGCAAAAACATGTTTGCTGGTTCTTTTTAAAAATATTTTCGGATTCTGGCCACGAACGAAGACAAGGTGAAGTCACTTTTTTAAAAGTAACATACTCTGTTCAGCGAGAGAATACTCAACGGAAAAGAGGAATTTTCATCGAGTTTGCGCAGGCTGATTTTCAAGTTTCCACTTTAAAGGAATCCTTTTCTGAAAAAACTGCGCGACGTTGAGTATTCTCTCACTGAACAGAATCTAGAATTGATGAAACTTCGTGTTGTAAATGTAATTTTTTACACTTCTTCGTTGTCCTCTTCATTATTGTTAATATAAAAATCCTCAGATTTTTTATACAAAGTACAACCAAACCTGCAAAAACAGTAGACATTTCAAGAGTGGTCTTGGAATATTCAATTTAATAATCCACTCGGTTATGTGCATTTATCGTACCGTGAAACCTGCGCTCGAAAAAATTTGAGTTAGGATGGCACGTGCGAAAGAGAGCTGAGATATATTTATTGATATAGAATTATAGCGTTTATTATATATTTAAAAAATAATGTGAATAGATAAGTCGTTAGCTAGGTAGATTACGATTATACGAACTCGCAAAACTGTAGCAAAATTGTTGTAGACTCCAGAGACATTAAAAAATCAAAAAATTGCCTTCGACAGGTCCAGGGGAACTTTTTTTGATTTTCTTTTTTCTCTGAAAGAGTAGATCTCTGCGTGTATATTGAAGAGGAGTATAAATAGGCATAGATTGTATAGAACATAGAATATAAAAGATATATTAATAGAAATGAAATAATTATATGAAACACGCGAAATGCCATAAATACACAATCCGTAGTTGTCAAGGATGATAATCATTATTATTAACAACGTAAAGCGAGATGCAAACGTTCCGAAATATATTATACAATCACTGAAATTTGTTGTTTTTTCTGTCTTTTAACCAATCCCAATCCCTTTATTTAAATTTAATTATTTATTAGTGATGAATTTTTCTTTCACGTATTGTTTAAACAATTTATTATTATTGTTAATAATATTCTCTTCGGATAATGCTAGAAATTGCGGGGTTTTCATCAATTTTCAACTTCTTGTCCATTTTTCACTTAGAGTGTGTAAATATTAAATTCAAATTAGCAAAAATAATTGTTTTAACAAATTATTATTGTTTATAGCTATCTTCTTTTATATTAATATTAGATAGTTGCAGTTCTTTTTCTGAAATTTTTAATTTTTTGTCCACTTTTCAATTAGAGTGAAGTAATAATTAAAGTTGAGAAAAATAATTGTTTAAACAATTTATTACTATTGTTTATAATATTTCCTTTCCTTAATGGTAGAAAGTTGCGGTTTTTTCTGAAATTTTTAACTATTTGTCTATTTTTCACTTGGAGTGACATAATAATTAATTGAATTTGAGACAAAATAATTGTTTATAAAATTTATATTGCCAAAGATTTCACAGCCTTCGCGAAGATTTCAGATAGATTTCACAAAGATTTAAAATATTTCACAAAGATTTCAGATAGATTTCGAAGATTACAAAAATAATTCAATGATTTCCCAAAGATTGCGGGTAGATTTAAAAGTCTTCACAAAGACTTGAATGATTTTTCAAAGATTTCAATAATTTCACAAATATTACCAAATATTTGTAATATATTTCCAAAGATTTTAATAATTTTTTAAAGATTTTACAAAGATTGGAAATATTTCTCAAAGAATTTGGATAGACTTAAAAGATTTCACAAAGATTTTAGATAGATTTCAAAGAGTGCACAAAGATTTCAATGATTTTACAAAGATTTCGGATTAACTTAAAAGATTCCAATGATTTCAGAAAGATTTCACAAAGATTTAAATAATTTCGCAAATACTACCAAATATTTTTCAAAGATTTGATAAAATTGCAATAATTTCCCAAAGATTTCATACAGATTTCATAAAGATTTCGGATAGACTCAAAATATTTGACAATTACTTCTATTATTTTATAAAAACTTCTATTATTTCACAAAGATTTCAGTTAAGGTTCAAAGATTGAACAAAAATTTAAACTATTTCACAAAATTTTCAGATAAATTTCAAAGATTGCACAAAGACTTGAATGATTTTCGAAATAAGATTTCAGTAATTACACAAATATTATCAAATACATGTGAAAAATATTTCCAAAGATTTCAATGATTTCACAAATATTACCAAATATTTCAAAGATTTTAGAAAGATTTGATTGATTTTTCAACAATTCCAAATATTTCGTAAAGATTTCGGAATTATTGAAAAAATGTGGCAAGGCTTTCAATGATTTCCCAAAAATTTTAATAATTTCATAAATATTAACCGATTTGTCAAGAATATTTCAAATATTTCAGAAAGATTCAATGATTTCCCAGAGATTTCAAAAAGATTGAAATAATTTCACAAATATTTCGCAAATATTTCTCAGAAAGTTCATAAAGATTTCACAAAGATTAAAAATATTTTGCAAATATTCCGGAATTTTTCTCGTTTAGTTAAAAATTCTATTATTTTGTTGAAAATTTAATTATTTTGTTGAAAATGCAACTATATTGTTAAAAAGTCATCTTTTTTATCAAAAATTGAACTACTTTGTTAAAAATTATTTTCTTTAGTTGAAGGTACATTTCTTTGTTTGAAAATTTAACTATTTTAATGAAAATTAAGTTTCATGTTTGGTTGAAAATAAATTTTTTATACTGTCAATTAAACTATTCAATTTTTGGTTAAAAATTTATCTTTTTCGGTTAAAAATTTAACTTGGTCGAAAATGTATCCTTTTTGATTAGAAATTCAATTGTTTGGTTGAAATATCAACTTTTACTTTATCAAATTTTAAAATTTCTACTATTTTGTAGAAAATTCATCTTCTGGGCTTGAAAAGTAAATTATTTGTTTTAAAATTAAACTTATTGTTTGAAAAATCATAGTTTTGGTTTTGGGTTGAAAATTGAACTTTTTTATAGATAATTCATCTTTGAACTTTAATATTAAATAATTTTGTTGAAAATTCATTTATTTTGTTCAAAATTCATCTTTTTGGTAGAAAATTAATTTTTCTTGGTCGAGAATTAATTATTTTGGTTGAAAATTTAACAACTTTGTTAGACATTTTTTTTAATCATTATTTTTTTTTAATCTGAAAATTCAAATACTCCACGTTTGGTTAAAACTTCATCCTGTATTTTGAATAAGTTGGAAATTCTTCTTTTTCGATGGAACATTAATCTTTTTGGTTGAAAATGATCTTTTTTGTTAAAAATTAATCTTTTCCAATTTGAAAGTCCACTGTTTTTTAAGAAATTTAACTTTTCAGCTTGAAAACTTTTGGTTAAAACTCTTTTGTTGAAAATTTATCTTCTGTGGTAGAAAAGTCATTTTTCTTGGTTGAAAATGAACATTTTTCATGAAAATTCAACTGCCTTCGAAAAAATGGTCTTTTACTCTTGAAGATTCAAATATTTGATTGAATTTCAATCTTTTTTGTTTCAAAATTCGACAATTTGATTAAAAATGCATCTTCGTATGTTGGAAATTCAACAATTTGGTTAGAAATTCAACTATTTTGTTAAAAATCTAATTATTTTTGAAAATTCAACTAAGTTGTTAAAAATTTATTCTTTTGGATTGAAGATTTATCTTTTATGATGGAAAAGTCATCCTTTTCGGTTGAAAAATGATTTTTTTTTGGTTGAAAAGTAATTTTTTTGTTAAAAATTCAACTGATGCCTTCGAAAATATTCGCCTTTTTGGCTTGAAAATGGTACTATTTGGTTAAATCTTCAACTATTTTTGGTAAAACTCGTCTTTTTTACTGAATAGTTGATCTTTTTGGTTGTCATGCAACGGTATGTTGAAAATGAATTTTTGTTGCAAATTTTTTATTTTGTTTTGAAAATTTCAACTATTTTGATGAAAATATTTCAGCTTAAAATCTTAAGATTTCTAAGAGAGATGTCGAGTCTGATTTTTAAATTAGGCTTTAAATTTTTTTATAAATAAACAAATGTGACGAAAAAAATGGCCATTTTTTCTATTTGACGTTCCCGGTGCTCGTCAATAACAGGAAAATTGTTTAAATCACCTAAGTTTCATTAGGTAACATTAGTTAAAGACGTTCCAATATTATATAATGAAACAAAAAATTTATAAACAAATTATTTATTGAAAGAATGTTTTCTACGATTTTCCATAATTTTACGTTTCTTCAAGTTATATTGAAAGAAATTTGGATGTAAACAATAAAATGATGAAGAAATTTTTTCTTGAGATTATTATTGTTAATATTATAAACAGATTTAATAAACAAATGCATTAATCAGGCATTTTTCGATAGAAAAATTCGATTTTTTCGATGTCAATTTTTTAAATTAGGAACCTTATGATAATTTCAGCAAAATTCATAATTTTTTATTATTCTTTTGATTTTTTTAAACAAATTTAATAAACAAATGCATTAGTCGGGCATTTATCGGCAGAAAAATTCCTTTTTTTCAATACCGGTCCTTTCAGTTGTGAACTTCATGATAATTTCAGAAAAATTCATAATTATTTAATAAATTTCATTATTTTTTCAAACAAATTTAATAAACAAATGCATTAATCAGGCATCTGTCGACAGAAAAATTCGTTTTTTTTTATGTAACCTTTTTTAATTTGGAACCTCATGATAATTTCAGCAAAATTCATAATTTTTCATCAATTAAATTAGTTTTTAAACAAATTTAATAAACAAATGCATTATTGGGGCATCTGTCGACGGAAAAATTCTTTTTTTTCGATTTCAGACTTTTTAATTGGGATCTTCATCATAAATTCAGCAAAATTCATGAAAAGTTGATGAATTTTATGATTATTCAAAACAAATTTAATAAACAAATGCATTATTCGGGCATCTGCGGACGGAAAAATTCGTTTTTTTCGATGACAGTCTTTTCAATTGAGAACTTCATGATAATTTCAGCAAAATTCATAATTGTTTGATGAACTTTATATAGTTTTGAAAACAAATTTAATAAACAAATGCATTATTCGGGCATCTGTCGATGAAAAAATTTTTTTTTTTTTTTTTTTTGATGTCAGTCTTTTTAATTGAGAACTGAAGGATAATTTTATTAACACTCATACTTAGTTGATGAATTCTATGATTTTTAAAAAAAATTTAATAAACATATGCATTATTTGGGTATTTGTCGACGAAAAAGTTTTTTTTTCAATCTCAGTCCTTCCAGTTTAAGTTTCTCAGAATTTTTCCGTCGACAGATGCCTATTAATGCATTTTTTTTATTAAGTTTTTTTTTTAAAAACCATAAAATTGATCAAAAAATTATAAATTTTGTTGCAATTTTCATGAAGTTCCTAATTAAGAAAGTTGACATCGAAAAAAACGAATTTTTGTGTCGAAAAATGCCTGATTAATGCATTTGTTTATAATATCAACAATAAGAATCTCAAGAAGAAATTTTTACATAATCATATTGTTTATATCAAAATTTCTTGCAATATAACTTGAAGAAACGTAAAATTATGGAAAATCGTAGAAAAAATTCTTTCAACAAATAATTTGTTACTAAAATTTTTTTTTTATTATATAATATTGAAGCATTTTCAACTAATGTTACTCTATGAAACTTAGGTGATTTCAACAATTTTCTTGTTATTGACGAACACCAGGGTCAAATAGAAAAATGGCCATTTTTTTCGTCATATTTGTTTATTTATAAAAAAATTGCCCTAATTCAAAAATCAGGCTCGACAAATATCTTAGAAATCTTATCAGCTTTTTTTTCAAATTTTTTTTGTCCAAATCGGTCGATATTTGTGGGCTGTACCGATTTTAGATTTTTTGTTGTTGAAAAAATCAGAACTAAATTCTTCAGAAAATGGTGAGAGTAGATTTTTTTATTTTTTTTTATTTAATTGTTATGTTAATGCAAACAGCGAAAAAAATGTCGATTTTTTTAATTTCATTTTTTATCTTCTAGAAAAAATTTTTCTTATACTTTTCGTCCCTTGTATTTAATGCACAGATGTATGAGAAAGACAAAAAAATTGTTATCTTGCGAAGTTAATTGTTATAAACAAATTGTATTAACAAATGGTCGACATTAGGGGTTATTCGTCTTCAAAGTATATTTATGCTCTGAAATCGCTTGCCTTCATCGTTAAGATGATACGTGGCCATTGAAATTTAATATTGAATGTTATTTGTTTATTTTATTAACAAATTATATAAACAAATGCACATTTTGGGCGTTTTTAGGCGAAAAGAAACCGTTTTTTTTTCGAACTTGTTGCAATTATATTGCCAATGATGTTTTCTGAAAAAAATTTTGCCACTCATCAATATTTTTTATTTTATAAACAAATCATATAAACAAATGCACATTTTGGGCGTTTTTAGGCGAAAAGAAACCGTTTCTTCTTTCGAACTTGTTGCAATTATATTGGCAATGATGTTTTCTGAAAAAATTCTTGCCACTCATCAATATTTGTTTATTTTATAAGCAAATTATATAAACAAATGCGCATTTTAGGAGTTTTTAAACGAAAAGAATTTGTTTTTTCCTCTGACCTTGCTGAAATTATATTTCCAATGATGGTTTCTAAAAAAATTGACATGCATTAATATTTGCTTATTTTATAAACAAATTATACAAAAAATGAACATTTTAGGCGTTTACCTAATTTGTTTTTAAAATAAACAAATAGTCAGGCATGACAATATTTTATCTAGTCAATTCATTGTCAATATAGTTTAAACAATAATAAAAGAAAAACGATTTCTTTCTGCCTATAAATATCTGAAATGTACATTTGTTTATATAATTTATTTATAAAATAAACGATTAGCGGTGCTTGGCAACATTTTTCGATAGAACATCATTGGCCATATAACTGCAACAAGATCAGAAGAAAAAACGATATTTTTCGCTTAAAAACTCCTTATATGTGAAATTATTTATATAATTTGTTCATAAAATAAGTGAACATTAATGAATGGCGAAATTTTTTCAGAAAACATCCTTGGCAATATAATTTCAGCAAGGTCCGGAGAAAAAACGGTTTATTTTCGCTAAAAATCGCCCAAAATGTGCATTTTTTTAAATAATTTGTTTATAAAATGAACAAATATTGATGAACGATAAAAATTTGTTCACAAAACATCATTGGAAATATAATGTCAGCAAGGTCAGAAGAAAAAACGACTTCTTTTCGCTTAAGAACGCTGAAAATGTACATTTGTTTATATAATTTGTTTATAACGTAAGCAAATATTGTAAGTGGCAATAAAATTTTCAGAAAACATTATTGGCAATATAATGTTTGCAAGGCCAGATGAGAAAACGGTTTATTTTCGCTTAAAATCGCCCAAAATGTGCATTTGTTTATATACTTTGTTTATGGAATAAACAAATATTGATGGGTTGCAAAATTTTTCTTAGAAAACATCATTTGCATAATAATTTCAGCAAGGTAAGAAGAAAAAACGATTACTTTTCGCTTAAAAACGCCCAAAATGTGTATTTGTTTATATAATTTGCTTATAAAATAAACAAATATTGATGAGTGGCAAAATTTGTTTCAGAAAACATCATTACCAATCTAATTGCAAGAAGGTTGAAAGAAAAAACGGTTTATGTTCGCCTAAAAACGCCCAAAATGTGCATTTGTTTATAAAATTTGTTTATAAAATAAAAAAATATTGATGAGTGGCAAATTTTTTTTCAGAAAACATCATTGGCAATATAATTGCAACAAGTTCGAAAGAAAAAACGGTTTCTTTTCGCCTAAAAACGCCAAAAAGGTGCATTTGTTTGTTTCAATAATTTGTTTATAAAATAAACAAATAACATTCAATATCAAATTTCAATGGCCACGTATCATCTTAACGATGAAGGCAAGCGATTTCAGAGTAGAAATATACTTTGAAGACGAATAACCCCTAATATCGATAATTTGTTAATACAATTTGTTTATAACAATTAACTTTGCAAGTTAACAATTTTTTTGTCTTTCTCATACCCCTGTGCATCGAAAACAAGGGACGAGAAGTATAAGAAAAATTTTGTCTAGAAGATAAAAAATGAAATTAAAAAAATCGACATTTTTTTCGCTGTTTGCATTAACATAACAATTAAATAAACAAAATAATAAAAAATCTACTCTCACCATTTTCTGAAAAATTTAGTTCTGAATTTTTCAACAAAAAAAATCTAAAATCGGTGCATAATTACGTTCTAAATGTCATTTTGAACCTCGTTTTCCAATTTCACCCCACTGTGCGGCGCCAGGCCCCGCCAGGCCTCGACGACACCACTCGTGATATTGCAGCAATTTATCATCTATCCTTCAGTTTTGTAATAATTAATAAAGAAATGAAGGCGGGAGAAAAATGATTTTTTTTTTACTAAAAATTTGCAAATTTGCATTTCTGGCAACTGTTAGCCTCAGTTAAACATGTGCAAGTGCTTCGGTATTTGAAAGCCGAGGTGATTAGTTGGCTGGCGTTCCAAACAGCGTGGAATTTACATCACTTTCTGGGAGGAATTTATCGTCAAACAACGAAAGATACATTGATTATACTTCCGACGATCCTTCTGGTGATTTTCGATAGCCAAACGGTTTAGTTTATCAGTTCCAAACTTTGCTAACTATTAAATTATTGAAGCAAAAAAATATAGTTTAAGGGAAACGAACAGATCAAATTAATTTTGCAAAATACTTTTAAATTTTGGATATAATTTTAGAAATAATTAAAAGACAGTAATAAAAAATACAACATGATGATGAATCTTGCCAAAAATCAGCTCTCGGGAAAAAAAGTTTTCTTTATAATTTTTAGAAATGATGTTATCAGTAATTTTTTATCTATTTTCTTAAAAATTCATGTTTTGTGGTAGAATATTATTCATCTTGGTGATTTAACATTTTGGTTAAAAATTCACTTCTTTGGTTGAAAATTTAACTATTAGGTTCAAGATTCCTTTACAAATTCAAAGATTTGGTTGAAAATTCATCTCTCAGGTTGAAAAATACTTTTTTTATTGAAAATTAATTTGTTCACACTGCAAATTTAAGAATTTCATTTTTTGTCTAAAATTTATCTTTTTTTTTAGAGAAATTTAATCTTCTTGGTTGTAAATTATTCGGTTTGGTTGAAAATTTATTTTATTTGGTTGAAAATTCATTTCTTTGACTGAAGATTCGTCATTTTAGTTAGAAATTAATTTCTTTGGTTCAAAATTTAACTAGTTTATCGGTTCCAAAGTTTGCTAACTATTAAATTATTAAGGAAAAGAATATAGTTTAAGGGAAACGAACGGATTAAATTCATTTTGCAAAATACTTAAAAGTTTTTGATATAACTTTGAAAATAATTAAAAGACTGTAATAAAAAATACAGCATGATGATGAATCTTGCCAAAAATCAGGTCTCGGGGAAAAAAGTTTTCTTTATAATTGCAAGAATTGAAATTATATCAGTAATTTTTTATGTATTTTCTTAAAAATCCATTTTTATGGTAGAATATCAGGGTGTCCAGCGACTCTTAGGAACGAAATTCAAGGACTTTTCCAGATTTTCCAGGTCAAGAAGTCAAGTTTTTCCAGGTCTGCTTTCTTTACATCAAATAATGAAATAACCGATAGTTATAGGTGTAAAAAATGAGCCATTTCATTTGTTATTGGCCAACAATTTTTGAAGAAAGCAGAACCATAATTAAACAAATTCTTAATTTTTTGCGAACATAAGTCGTCTATGAAATCCTTGAAATTTCTTGAAGTACTTAAAATCTTTGTGAAATATTCAAATTTCTGTGAAATCTTTTTAAAATTTTGTAAAATATTTTTAATCCTTGAAATTGTTTGAAATCTTTTGAAATTTGTATGAAATCTTTGAAATATTTGTGAAAGCTTTCTTTAATCTTTGTGAAATATTTTGTGTGCGTTTGGAATCATTGAAATCTTTTGAAATCGTGTCAAATGTTGTGAAACCTTTTAAAGTAGTTTAACATCTTTTAAATATTTGTGAAATCTTTCCTATTTGTTTAAAATCATTGAAATATTTGAAATCGTTAAAAATCTTTGAAATGTTTTGAAATCTTTGAAATCTGGTGTACAAGCCGTTTTCAAATCTTTGAAATCCTTGCAATTTTTTTGAAATGTTCAAAATCTTTGGGAAATGTTTGTGAAATATTTGAAATCTTTGTCAAATCTTTTGAAATATTTGTGACATTTTTCTAAAATCTTTGGTTGTGAAATCTTTTTTATTCGTTGAAATGATTGAATTATTTAAAATCTTAGTGTCATCTTTTCAAATCTTCCAAAATGTTTTGAAACCTTTTGAAATCGAAACAAATCTTTGACGTTTTTTTTTAAATTTTATTTGAAAACTCATCTTTTTGGTTGAAATTTTTACTTTTTTGTTTGAAAATTGACCTTTTTTATTTTAAAATTCATATTTTCAGTTTGAGAATTCAACTGCTTTACAGAAAATTCCTCTTTTGGCTTGAAAGTTCAGCAATTTGTATGAACTTTTTTTTTCTTGACTGAAAAATCTTTATTCGTTGAAAATACTCTTTTTAATGCGCAAATTAATCTATTTATTTGAAAGTTTAACTGTTTTGTTGAGAATTCTTATTTTCTTGTTGAAATTTGTTATTTTTTAACTGAAAATTTAACTATTCAATTTGCAGATTCATCATTTTAGTTGAAAATTCGTCTTTTTGGTTGGAATTTTAACTATTTTGTTTGAAAATTGATCTTTTTTATTTGAAAATTCATATTTTCAGCTTGAAAATTCAACTACTTTACAGAAAATTTCTCTTTTGGCTTAAAAGTTCAGCAATTTGTATGAACTTTTTTTTTCTTGACTGAAAAATCTTTATTCGTTGAAAATACTTTTTTTAATTGGAAAATTCATTTATTTGTTTGAAAGTTTGACTGTTTTGTTGAAAATTCTTATTTTCTTCATGGAATGTATTATTTTTTAAATGAAAATTTAACTATTCAATTTGCAGATTCATCATTTTAGTTGAAAATTCGTTTTTTTGGTTGAAATTTTAACTTTTTTATTTGAAAATTCAACTCCTGTACAGAAAATTTCTCTTTTGGCTTGAAAGCTCAGCAATTTGTATGAACTTTTTTTTCTTGACTGAAAAATCTTTATTCGTTGAAAATTCTCTTTTTAATTGGAAAATTAACCTATTTGTTTAAAAGTTTGACTGTTTTGTTGAAAACTCTTATTTTCTTGTTGAAATTTGTTATTTTTTAACTGAAAATTTAACTATTCAATTTGCAGATTCATCATTTCAGTTGAAAATTCATCTCTTAGTTTGAAAAATACTTTTTTTTATTAAAAATTAATTTTTGTACACTGAAAATTTAGCAATTTTATTTTTTGGTCTAAAATTTACCTTTTTTTAGAGAAATTTAATCTTCTTGGTTGTAAATTATTCGGTTTGGTTGAAAATTTATTTTACTTGGTTGAAAATTCATTTCTTTGACTGAAGATTCGTCATTTTAGCTAGAAATTATTTTCTTTGGTTCAAAATTTAACTAGTTTATCGGTTCCAAAGTTTATTAACTATATTAAATTACTTTGTGGGTGATTCAAAACCAATCTATTTAGATCATTACATTTTCACAAATAGGAAAAAGAAACAATCCAAAATTTTTTGTAAAAATTTTTAAAATCGCTAATATTTAGTGCATTCTTCTTATGAAATTTTTTTAATAAAAAGATTTCTTTCAAGAAATTGAGGTAAAAATTCTTTAGACTCAATTAAAAGAAATCAGAAAATATGCATAAAAAAACCCTGCAGATTGGAAACGAATCATTTGTTTAGTGTCTCTATTTAAAAAATTTTCAATTAAGATCGATCAGAATTCTATTTTATCATGAATAATTTTATGCAAAATGAGCATGAAAAAGATTCAGAATTAAAAAACAGAAAATAAATTTTTTAAGGGAAATGAACGGATAAAATTAATTTTTTTAAATACTCTTAAATTTTGGATATAATTTTAAAAATAATTAAAAGACAGTAATAAAAAATACGGCATGATGATGAATCTTGCCAAAAATCAGGTTTCGGGGAAAAAAGTGTTCTTTATAATTTTTAGAATTGAAATGATGTTATTAGTAATTTTTTATGTATTTTCTCAAAAATCCATCTTTTGTGGTAGAATATTATTCATCTTGGTGATTCAACAATTTGGTAAAAAATTCACTCCTTTGGTTGAAAATTTAACTATTAGGTTCAAAATTCCTTTAAAAGTTCAAACATTTGGTTGAAAATTCATGTATTTTGTTAAAAATTGATCTTTCTTTGGTAGAAAATTAATCTTCCTGATTTAAAATTGATTGTTTGGATGAAAATTAATTTTTTGGTTGACAATTTATCTCTTAGGTTAAAAATACTTTTTTTTTATTAAAAATTATTTTTTTTACACTGAAAATTTAACAGTTTTTTTCTAAAATTTATATTTTTTTTAGAGAAATTTAATCTTCTTGGTTGCAAATTTATTTTATTTGTTTGAAAATTCATTTCTTTGATTGAAGATTCATCATTTTAGTTAGAAATTAATTTCTTTGGTTAAAAATTTAACTAGTTTATCGGTTCCAAAGTTTTTTAACTATATTAAATTATTAAAGGAAATGAAAGGATAAAATTAGTTTTTTCAAATACTTTTAAATTTTTGATATAATTTTGAAAATAATTAAAACACAGTAATAAAAAATACGGCATTATGACGACTTACAATAAAAATCAGGTCTCTGTGAAAAAAAAGTTTTCTATACAAATAATTTTAAAAATTGAAATGATTCTAGCAGTTATTTTTCATAAAAAAAAAAAAACATTATTTTTTATGATAACAGTTTAAAACTTGCCAAAATTAATTAATTACCAATATCTTTTTTTTGCTGAATTTTTTTCTTTCTGTAGATACTATTTTTTGAAAATTAGAATATGTTTCTTTTGGTAGAATATTCATCATTTTAGTGACTAACGCATATTTTTGGCTGAAAAATTATTTTTGTTGTTGAAATTTTAACTGTTAGCTTTAAAATTCATTTAAAAATTCTATGATTTTAGAATTGGTTGAAAATTCACGGATTTTGTTAAAAAATAATCTTTTTTGGTAGAATATTAATCTTCCTGGTTGACATTTTTGTTGTTTTTGAAAATTCATCTCTTTGGTTCAAAATTAGTTTTATTTGCTTGAAAATGTAACTATTAGGTTGAACATTCCTTTAAAAGTTCAAAGATTTGGTTGAAAATACATGGAGTTTTTTTTAAATTAATAATTTTTTGCAGAAAATTAATCTTCCTGGTTAAAAATATTTTTTTAAATTGAAAATTCATCTCTGAGGTTTTTTTTATCAAAAATTAATTTTTTTAAACTGAAAATGTAACTATTATATTTTTCGTCTAAAGTAAATCTTTTTTTAAAGAAATTATATCTTCTTAGTTAAAAATTAATCTTTTTGGTTAAAAATGTAATTTATTTGGTTGAAAATTAATTTTTTACTGAAAATTTAACTATTATATTTCGTTAAAAATTCATTTCTTTATTGAAGATTCATCATTTTAGTTATAAATTAATTTCTTTAGCAGAAAAATCACTTGTTGTTGTTGAAAATTCATCTCTGTTTGAAAATTAGTTTTTTTTATCAAAAATTAATTTTTTATGTGAAAATTTAGCTATTCCAGTTTTTGTATAAAATTGATCTTTTTTATGGAAAATTGATCTTCCTGGTTGAAAATATGTTTTCTGCTTAAAAATTCATCTCTTAGATTGAAAATTACTTTTTTCATCGAAAATTGATTTTTTTTTACTGGAAATTGAACTATTTCATTTTTTGTCTAAAATAGATATTTTTTTAAAGAAATGATATCTTTTTGTTTAAAAATTAATCTTTCTGTTAGAAATTTTTGTTTTTTTTTTGTTGAAAATTCATGTATTTTGTTGAAACTTCGTCTTTTTTTTGGTAGAAATTCATCTTTTTGGTTAAAAAAAGAACTATTTGGTTAAAAATTCATCTCTTTATTGAAGATTCATCATTTTAGTTAGAAATTAATTTCTTTAGCAGAAAATTCACTTGTGGTTGTTGAAAATTCATCTCTGGTCGAAAATTAGTTTTTTGATCAAAAATTAATTTTTTATGTGAAAATTTAGCTATTCCAGTTTTTGTATAAAATTGATCTTTTTTAAGGAAAATTGATCTTCCTGGTTGAAAATATGTTTTCTGCTTAAAAATTCATCTCTCAGATTGAAAATTACTTTTTTCATCGAAAATTAATTTTTTTATTGAAAATTAATTTTTTTTACTGAAAATTGAACTATTTCATTTTTTGTCTAAAATAGATCTTTTTTAAAAGAAATGATATCTTTTTGTTTGAAAATTAATCTTTCTGTTAAAAAAAAATTTTTTTTTTGAAAATTCATTTCTTTGATATTTGTTTTTTCAAACTAAAAATTGGAATATTCTATTTTTGGTTGAAAATTGATCTTTTTTAGTTGAAAATTCATGTATTTTGTTAAAAATTCGTCTTTTTTTTGGTATAAAATTCATCTTTTTGGTTGAAAATTGAACTATTTGGTTAAAAATTTATTCTTTTGATTGAAGATCCAGCATTTCAGTTAGAAATTCATTTCTTCGGTTGAAAATCTATGTATATATATATTTTTTTAAATTTGCGTCTCTGGAAAAAAAAGTTTTCTATGGTTTTAAGAATTGAAATGACGATATAAGTTATTTTTTATGAAGAAAAAACATGATTTTTTATGGAAAAAGTTTAAACCTTGCAAACAATTATTATTTATCAATAGCTTTTTATTTGTGAATTTTTCCTTACTGAAAAAACTATTTCTATTTCTAGTTCGTATATTTTATAATTCAGCAATTTTCTGTCGGGAATTTTCCAATTCGGTAATATTATAAACTGTTCGGGAATTTTATTATTTGGAAATTTTATCATTCGGGATTTTTCTTATTCGGGAATTTTACAGTGTTGGGAATTTTATTTTTGGGATTTTTCAGTCGTCCCCAGGAATTTTCAAATTCGGTAATATTATAAACCCTGCCGGAATTTTCGAGGGAATTTTATTATTCGGAAATTTTATTATTTGGGAATTTTCCAATTCGAGAATTTTCACGATTTTTACTTTACGGGACTTTTCAGTCGTTCCAGTAAATTATCCATTTAAATCCAAATACAGTAATGTATAGAATTCCTGAAAATAAAAACAAGAATCCAACGACCAAATTTGGACAACCACCATAAAATGCTCATATTGTAATTTAAAAAAAAAATTTTCTTAAAAAAAAAAAAAATTTCTTTGGACAAAAATACAAAAGAGGAAAGAAAAATGAGAAGGCAACCAAATAAATCTCCTTCCTTCTCTTTTCTATTTCTAATAATAAAAATAAAAAAGACGAAAGAAATAAAAAAAGAAGGAAGGGGATTTGGTTGGTTGCCTTCTCATTTTTCTTTCCTCTTTTTTTATTTTTGTCCAAAGAAAATTCTTTTTTGTTTTTGAGAAAAAGTTTTTTTTTTTTAATTACAATAGGAGCATTTTATGGTGGTTGTCGCAATTTGGTCGTTGGATTTTTTTTCAGGAATTCTATACATTAACTTGAGTATTGGACGTTAAATAGGATTTTGAATTTGATTTTAATCTAATTTAAAATTCTTAAATTTCCAAATGCATTAACAAAAATTATATTTAATTTTTATAATTGTTATGATAATAACTGATATCTTGGAAAAAAAGGAAGATAATACAAACAGCAATCATCTGTTAGCCATTACCTTCCTTACCTGAAAAGATTTTTTCTACGTCTGGTGAAGATGGCCATGTCGCCATGTGGGGGCCAGTAATTTTTTTTTTACGATTTACAGCACCCAAATAGTAAAGGTAAATAAAGTTTCACGCACTTTTGGACTTAACCAGTGGTTTTGGCCCCGGGGTGGGATTTAACCACATCTGCTGAAACACGTGCTCCGGATAAACCGGGTTTAAATCGTCTCCACCGGCAATCCGTTAGTTCGTCAGAAGATAGAGTGTCTATCTGGGGTCCTTTCAGACCTCGTCAGATTTTTCCGAAAATCCAGATTCCAAATTCCCCAAGGCAAAAGCACATTTTTCAGAACTCAAATCTGTTTCTTCGTTTACAATCGAGAAACCCATACAATAATTTTTCAACCATTTATTTTTTTATTTTTCAACATTAAAAATATAAATTAATAATCCGTTATTGAACAAAATTTTAAATAATTGTTGAAATGATTTTTGATTAAAAATGTTACAAACAAAACAATTTAAGATTAGGTAAAATTGTGAGAAAATGAGAATGTATCAAATAAAATGAAAAGGAATTGTACTTGTATCATTTCTAAATAAGAGTATTTAAAATTGAATAGTTTGAAATTAAAAGTGTTTTTAAAAAAAGTATACGATTCTTAATTGAAAATGATCCAAATCAAACAATTACAGATTATGTAAAAAT
>CAKNYM010052854.1:97888-128397 GCA_932195095.1 Andricus curvator
TTTGGCGGTCTACCTCTGGGCATTATGCCATTTACTTTACCTTTATAAATGTTTTTAACTAAAAAATGTGATTTCTCTCAAAATAATCCACTATTATTTTCACCGTTTAAAATTGAAGAATTTTGAATATTGTGAACTTTAAAATTTAATTATTCTAAAATCCTTAAAATTGAAATTCAATCATTTTAATCAAAATGAACGTAGTCACATAGGAGCTTCTATGTAGACAAACTGAATAACATAATTGGGAGATTATTATTATTTATTAAAAATAATTATTGAGGAGCTTTTGTCAACAATACAATTTTTCAAATTTTATTTGGTAAATATAATTTTTCCACAGAACACTTTCTCATTTTTCATTATCTTTGAAGCTTATCTTAGTTCAGGGAAAATTTCTTAAGCACCACTTAGGAAGAGCATTTTAGAATTCCATCAAAACGCTTAAATTATTTAGAGGGTCCTCGCTTTTGTAATTAATCTTAACTATAGTTGAATTATTTAATTAATTAACAAAAGCAGAGCAAATAAGATAAAAAGGAAAAATTATATAATATAATGATAATAAATATATAATAATAAAATATATCATAAAATTCCCCAATAATAAAATACCCGAATTGGAAAATTCCAGAATAATAAAATTCCCTAACAGTTTATAATATTACCGAATTGAAAAATTTCCGACAAAAAATTGCCGAATTATAAAATATCCAATCAAGAAAATTCTAGAATTTAAACAATTTAAAAACTTTTTTTCATACATATTATTGATTAAAAATACAATAATAAAATATTTTTATAAAAAAATTATTTTCATTGGTTAACATTTCTAAAATTATTGTTTGAATCTAAAATAACAAAACGTTTAAAAAAATTTCATCTAGAAATATATATTTTTTTAAATTATTATTATCTTAAATTCAAATAATAATTTCAGAAACTTTAAATGTGAAAAATAATTTTTCTGCATAAAAATATTTGATTATTGTATTTTGAATTAAAAAATAATTATCATATAAAATTTGTTTATGTTTAAATTCGGGAATTTTCTAATCCAGATATTTTATAATTCGGCAATTTTTGTCGGGAATTTTATTATTCGGTAATATTATAAAATGTCGGGAATTGTACTATTCTGGAATTTTCCAATTCAGCAATATTATAAG
Source organism: Andricus curvator (assembly GCA_932195095.1). NCBI lineage: Eukaryota > Metazoa > Arthropoda > Insecta > Hymenoptera > Cynipidae > Andricus > Andricus curvator. The sequence continues at coordinate 99,058 of CAKNYM010052854.1, forward strand.
CTATTCGGGAATTTTTCAATTCGGGAATTCTATAATTCTGGGATTTTATTATTCGGGAATTTTATTATTCGGGATTTTTCAGTCGTCCCAGATAAAATACCAAAAGAATTTTATGAGATTTTTGATAATTTTTAATTTATTTATGATTTATATTTACTTATGATTTATATCTTTATTAAAATAAAATTTTTGAAGTGAGTGTGTGTTTAAGATATATAACAAGTAACTTGAAATGACTTTATATCCAATCGGGGGTGCAACTTTCTACCCTCCAGACTCTACAAACACTCAAAGTTATCCTTTCTAATACGCGCAGCAAATAAATAGGGGTGTGTGAAGTATTCTTTACATTTGTAGTGGTTCCTATTGGGCTAATCAAATTCAATTTTTGACGCAATCATTTACTAAAAATAAAAATTTCGAATAAATATTTATTTTTTAAGTTTATTTGTTTATAAGGTTATATACTTAAAGATTTCAAATCAAAATAAAAAAGGATAATCTTCAAGAAAATTCAACTTTTTATTTGAAGATTAACCTTTTTTTTAATTTTGATTTAAAATCTTCAATTTCTTTTTATTTTCCCAAGAATCTTTAAAAAAATATATTTATATAATAATAATAATTTTCCTAAGACTTCAAATCAAAATTAAAAAAAAAAGGTTATTCTTCAACCAAAAAGTTGAATTTTCAACCAAAAAATATTTGGATATAAAATAAAAAACAGTTGAACTCTTCCAAAAAAAGGCGACGACTGAAAAATCCCGAATAATAAAATTCCCGAAATGATAAAATTGCCAAAATATAAAAATCCCGAATTAGAAAATTCCCGAATAATAAAATTCCTGACAGTTTATTTTCAAATTTTCAAATTGAATTTTCAAATTCAGTAATATTTTACTGAATTTGAAAATTCCCAAAGAATAAAAGTCCAGACAGAAAATATCCGAATTATAAAATATAACTAGAAAAATCCAGAATTTCAAAATTCCCGAATTTAAACGATTAGAAAAATTGTTTTTTGATAAATATTATTTACTTATTGAAAATAGATCCATGAAATATTTTTATCAAAGAAATTTTTTTTTAATGTCAACAGTTTTTAAAAATTGTTTGAAAATGTATATAGAATTTTCTAAAAATTACAAAAAATCTCCTCAAAAATCGAAATGTTAATTTAAAAAAAAAACTTAAAAAAAAACTTTCGAATTAAATCCTGCAAAGTTTGTTTGGAAAATGTTATTAGGTTTGGAGAAAATTTAGGGAGATCTTTCTTTTTTTCGTGGCGCACGGCCGCACGTGTTTTTAAATTTATGTTTTCATACAATTATTGTTATTTTAAACTCAAACAATAATTTTAAAGAACTTTAAACATTAACAATTTTTTGCAGAAATTGTTGATTTAAAAAAAACTTTCTTTGATAAAAATATTTGATTAATTTATTTTGAATCGATAATATTTATTACAAAAAATTTATATTGTTTAAATTCGGGAATTTTCTATTTCGGATATTGTTAATTCCGTAATTTTCTATCGAGAATTTTCCAATTCGGTAATATTATTCACTTTTCAGAAATTCTAATATTCGGGAATTTTCAAATTCTGGATTTTTAATTTTTTATGTTTCGGCAATTTTATAATTTCGGGAATTTTCTTATTCGAGAATTTTTCCAATTCGGGAATTTCACACTGTCGGGAATTTCATCTTTCGGGATTTTTGAGTTATCCCCAAATAATAAAATTCGCGATTATAAACAATTAAGAAAATTGGTTTTCAAGCAATATTATTTATTTTTTAAAAGTAGAAGAATTAAATATTTTGATCAAAGAATTTTTTATTGTTCAATGTATTTTTAACAATTATTTTTGAAATTTAAAATAACGATACTTGAAAGAATGTCTCAATGCAAATTTTTTTTTGAAAATGTGCAAAGTAGTTTATTTAAATCATTGCTCTTGTAATAAAAATCTTGTTCTTGCATTGTTCAAACTCAAAAAATAATTTTAAAAAACATTGAACATCGGGAATCTTTCAGTATCGGATATTTTATAATTCGAAAATTTTCTGTAAGAAATTTTATTATTCGGAAATTTTCAAATTCTGTAATATTATAAATTGTTCGGGAATTTTATTATTCGAGAATTTTCCAAGTCGGGATTTTTATATTCAGCAATTTTCTATTTCGAATTTTTTAGATAGGGTATATGAACCAGATATATATAGTATATTTCTCAATTATTGTTAATAATTATCCAAATGTAGGGCTTAATTTATAAAAACTGCGAGTTCCCACGTTTAAAATTTAAGGCAAAGAAGAAGACCTTCTTATAATAAATATTTAAGAACGACAATCGGTCGATATTTAGTTCCTTACGAGGCCTTCATGTGAAATTTTCTTGCTTTTTTTGTGCATGAAACCAGCATGACGGCAAAAGCGGTTCGCGTCAATTAAAAAAAAAAAAAAAAAAAAAAAAAAAAAAAAACGAGGGAGCCACAAGTTTGCTTAAACAAACATGCTGTTCCACCAGAAGGAGGACGATGAATGCTTAAGTATCTGCTTGTTACGCTCTCATTAATTTGTCATTGTTCAAATATCAAATTTAATAATTATTGTACTATTTCGAAAAAGGTTTTTATTTTTTATATTATAAATGTATACCACCCAATTTTTTCGTTTTCCGGAAAAATAAAATCCGTAATTCTTTTTTCTTTTTTTTCAACGTTAACCCGTGTCCCGGGTTCTTGAAATTAACATGAAGTTTTAAGGGGATTTATTAGAGTCAAAAAGCGGGATATCATTTTTCAGCCGTACCGTTGAATGTTTTTATCTGATTTGTTGCATACGTCATCTAAATATTATTCTGTTTTGCTGGACAGAGCCGGTTTTTCGAAAAATTTTTTACATTTTGTTTAATAATCAAAAGAGGAAATAACAGTAGCAGTGAAGCTCAGTGTTAGCTGTGTGTGCATTTTCGCGGCATGCGGAAAATCCAAAAAATGGAAAAAGAAGTACTTTTTATAAACTTATTGTGAGTTAGAGTATAGTCACCTCTTGAGAACTTTTCAAAGAATAATTTCCACCTAATAATTTTCAAATTTCACCCTTTAAATACCCTTCCATTGTGCCCGGGAAATGCCCAGAAAATGCAAAATAGCAGTTTTCTATCAAATTCGTGCTAAAGACGGTATTTTTCGGAATTTGTTTTCAATGAATTATTTTTAATCGATATGTGACGAGTTTCCAAGGATTTTTGAAATAATTTTGAATTGTTTAAACAATTTTTCATTTGTTTAAACAATTTTTTCTCCTTGAAATGGTAAAAAGTTACTCTTTTATGCAATTAAACACACAATTGACGAATGCTAAGAGTAATATTTTTTTGTTTAAGATTTTTTGAAATTATTTAAACAAATAATACTAACTCACTTGCGCCTTTTCATAGGGAAGGTGAAAAAAATTATAGTTTTTTCGAATCTCTTACACTATGTCGCTTATTATTCAGCATTTCCTTATCTCAGAACGTCACTTATCGATTCAAAATAATTCATTACAACAAAATTCTCCAATTTTCAATTATAGTGAAGTAAATCATTAATTGAAGTTAACAAATTGATTGTTTGAACAATTAATTAGAATTTTTTATAATATTCAATTTGAATAATGCTAGAAATTTGCGGTTTTTCTGAAATGTTCAACTTTTTGTCCACTTTTCACTTGAAGTGAGTAATTATTTAATTCAATTTAGCAAAAATAATTGTTTAAACAAATTATTATTGTTGATAACTCTCTTCATCTATATTAATGTTTGATGATTGAGGTTTTTCTGAAATTGTTTACTTTTTGTCCACTTTTCACTTCGTGAGGTAATAATTAATTCAAGTTAACAAAAAAAGTTGTTTAAACAACTTATAATTGTCTATAACTATCTTCTCTTAGATAAGTGATAAAAATTTGCGATTTTTTCCGAAATGTTCAACTTTGCTTTTCCTTTTTAGTTATGAACAAATAATAAATAAAAATGAGAGAGAATCATATTTTAAACAATCTCTTTTTTTGAGAATATGTTTTTCTGAAATAAAACAGATATTTGAGATATTCTTCAAATTTTCTATATGGTTCATATTAAATGTAAATTTTCCTTAAAATAGTTACCAGGAGCCTTTTTGATGACATTAATATTAATATTCATACATTAAAAAAATATAAAAAACATAAAAATCCGCAACTTTCTAGCATTACCCCAAGAGAAGATAGTTATAAACCATAATAAATTATTTAAACAATTATGTTTGTTAACTTTCAATTATAATTAACCTCACTAAGTGAAAAGTGGAAAAAATTTTAAGAGTTCAGAAAAAAACCACAACTTTTTAGCACTTATCTAAGAGAAGATAGTTGTAAACAATAATAATTGGTTTAAATAATTATGTTTACTAAATTGAATTGATTATCAACTCACTCCAAGTGAAAAGTAGACTTATAGTTGAAAATTTCAGAAAAACCGCAAATTTCTAGCATGATTCAAATTGAATATTAACAATAATAATAAATTGTTTAAAAAATCAGTATGGTCAACTTTAATGAATTATTTACCTCACTGCAATTGAAAATTTGACAAAAATTGAAAAATTTTAGATGAAACTGCAATTTGCTAGCAGTATTCGAAGAGAATATTAACAATAATAGTAGATTGTTAAAACAATTATGTTTGTTAAGATTAGTTAAGTACTACCTCACTCTAATTGAGAATTGGACGAAAAATGGAAAATTCTTTTAAAAACCTTTCCTGACCTCACCCAAACGTGCACAACTGCAGTTGTGCAAATCATGGCATATGAAAAAACATGTTTGCTGGTTTTTAAAAATAATATTTTCAAATTCTGGCCACGAACGAAGACAAGGTGAAGTCACTTTTTTGAAAGTAACTATACTCTGTTCAGCGAGAGAATACTCAACGCAACAGACGAATTTTCGTCCAGTTTGCGCAGGCTGTTCATAAAAAAGTGGAGTTCAGGTGTGGTTTACTGATTTTCAAGTTTCCACTTTCAAGGAATCCTTTCCCTCGAAATTGATGGCCTCTCTCAAATTTTGCAGCCGATTGTATGGAGAGGAGCACAGCAGAATTTACTCCGCATTTTCATGAAAAAACTGCCCGACGTTGAGTATTCTCTCGCTGAACAGAGTATACTACACTCTATTCAGCGAGAGAGTACTCAACCGGAAAGACGAATTTTCGTCGACTTTGCGCAGGCTGTCATAAAAGTGCGGAGTTTAGGCGTGGTATACTGATTTTCAAGTTTCCACTTCAAAGGAATCCTTTCCTTCGAAATTTATGGCCTCTCTAAAATTTTACAGCCGATTGTATGGAGAGGAGCACAGCAGGATTTACTCCGCATTTTCATGAAAAAACTGCGCGACGTTGAGTATTCTCTCGCTGAACAGAGTATACTACACTCTATTCAGCGAGAGAATACTCAACCGGAAAGACGAATTTTCGTCGAGTTTGCGCAGGCTGTCACAAAAGTCTAGAGTTTAGGCGTGGTTTACTGATTTTCAAGTTTCCACTTTAAAGGAATCCTTTCCTTCGAAATGTATGACCTCTCTTAAATTTCACGGCCGATTGTCCTGAGAGGAGCACAGCAGGATTTACTCCGCCCTTTCCTGAAAAAACTGTGCGACGTTGAGTATTCTCTTACTGAACAGAGTATAGTTACTCAACAAGGCATACTATGTTCAGTAAGAGAATACTCAACGTCGCGCAGTTTTTTCATGAAAATGCGGAGTAAATTCTGCTGTGCTCCTCTCCATACAATCGGCCGTGAAATGTAATAGAGGTCATACATTTCGAAGGAAAGGATTTCTTTAAAGTGTGAAAATCAGTAAACCACGCCTAAACTCCGCACTTTTATGACAGCCTGCGCAAACTCGACGAAAATTCGTCTTTTCTGTTGAGTATTCTCTCCTGAACAGAGTATAGTGTATTTTACGTATTTTTTACGTCGTTTAGTATTCCAATTTCCGACGTAGTTTACGACTTTGGAATTTTCAACAGGGAAGGAATTTAATGATGTTATTCTCGGTGCTGTAGAATATTACAGGTGGAAGATGGATGGATCAGTGTGGAGTTTCGGGAAGTTTACACGGTCGCTGCTTCCCGACAGTTTCCGCTCTTCATCCTGGCATTTCGCTCCGGGAACGGAACGGCGCCTCGTCGTCTCGCGTTCAGAGAAAGACAGCAGATGCTCGTTTTCCCAGGAACACCCCCTGGCGAAACGCGAAACTAGAATCGCTCCGGTGCGGTGGTAACCTAGCCTAACCTCCCTGTCCCGTCCGACCAACCTTTTACTCCACCCCCCACCCATTTCTCAAATCAGCGAGGGAAGTATCCACGGCACCGCACCGGGTTGACGGGTTCCCGCCGGGTTGTCTACCAATGGGGTGGCAAGAACGACGAAATTCAGTCGCCATGCCGGGAAATCGATACTAGGTTATACGTAATGAATTAAACCAACAAAATAATTCAATAAAAAACATCCAATTCTCTACATTTATCATTTCTTCCCCAAAAAAATCTGATACTATCTGTCCAAAAAGTTTAGGCACCGCGATTTTTTTACAGATTTTCGTGAAAATCTCAGCAGAAAAAAAATTTAAAAATATGAGACAACATGCATGTTGCAGGTGAAGGTTTTGCCAATACTGATACAGCGTTTCAAAATTTTCAGATGATTAGCGATTATTTCCTGGCGAGTGAAAGGTGAAGAAGCACAATCATATGATCATATCAGAATACTCAACTTTGAATGGCTGTAGGTCACTGAAAATAAATTATGAAAATTCTGCAAAAAATATATGGGTTTCGTTGACCCTTTCTGTGCACAGTGGTGAAATTTAGAGCCAAAATAATCATTTGTTGAAAAGTTATTAAGAAAAGAGTAGGGAGGTGTCATCTTCGAAACTAGGGAACATACAGAGATGATTCTTGAAGCATACTACACATTTTTGGCTTCTGACAATGTTGTACGTATTGTCAATGAGCAAAAAATTGCAATTGAATGTTTAAAAAATTATTTTCTTTTTGGAAAAATACAAAAGGCTTTATGAAAATCGAGGCAACCACACTCTCAGCATGGGACCTTGCTGGCGCTACTGTTGCACGTGTAACACGACCTTTTCTCCCACTCTCACAGTTACACAGTCCCTGAGCCCTGATGCAAAAAAAAGAATACGGTTGCCTCGATTATTATAAAGCCTTTTGTATTTTTCCAATAACAACATTGTCAAAAGCCAAAAATGTGTAATTTTCTTCAAGAATCATCTCTGTACGTTCCTTAGTATCGGAGATGACACCTTCCTACACTTTTGGTTATAACTTATTAAAAAATGATTATTTTTGGCTCCAAATTTCACCGCTGTGCACAGAAAGGATCAATGAAACCTATATATTTTCTGCAAAATTTTCATAATTTATTTTCAGGGACCTACAGCCATTCAAACTTGAGTATTCTGAAATAATCATTTAATTATTGCGCTTTTTCACCCTTTACCCGCCAGAAAATAACCGCTAACCATCTGAAAATTTTGATACTCTGTATTAGTATTGGTAAAACCTTCATCTGCAACATGCATGTTGTCTCATATTTTTAGAATTTTTTCCTGCTGAGATTTTGACGAAAATCTGTACAAAAATCGCGGTGCCTAAACTTTTTGGACAGATAGTAAAGTCGGGACCAAAAGTCGAGGCCCCTCAATTCTTTTGATTGAAAATTGCTCAAAAAAATGTCTAAATTGTTTAATAAAAAGAATATAAAAGATTAAAGTCTTCCGAATTCAACGATGTGATCACTTTTATCCTACAAATTTTTTGTCAATAGGTAGAGAGCAAAACATCAAAAAAGCGGGGGTTTTCGGCCTCCTTTTTAAAGCGTCGACTTTAACCTGTTATTCAAAAGCGATCGACGTTAGGAAAAATCTGAAAAAAGTCACAGATATTCTTTCAACATTTTTTAATTCAATACATTTTCCAAAACTTCAAAATATTCAAACATTTAAAATTCATTCATTCAAATAATCATTTTTTTACGGAGAATTATTTACAAATACTTCATCTTGAGAACGAATGAAGATAGGAAGCCATTTAATGGCTTGAAATTTGCAGTTTTGTGATGCGAGTACAGTACAATAATTAAATTTATGATAAAATCATTGATACGCAAAAAATATAATGTGAATATTTCTGCTTTAATCAGTGTTGGCACGTGGGCGGCACAGCGGGAGAATTGGTAGAAAAAGTACAGTTTCTACCACTTGTCCCCCTGTGCCGCCCACTTGTGATAATTATTATTTCAACCTAAAACCATTTCAATCCTAAATCACCATCAGTTCAATTCATCCAAAAAATTGTATACAAAACAGTTGAATTATAAACCCAAAAATACGAATTTTCAACAAAAAATTTAATTTTCAAACAAGCATTTGAATTTTCTACCAATGTTCAATTGTTTTTTATTCCATATTAAAATGGTTTTTTGTAGAAGTATTGACTATTAAATTTTCTGTTAAGAATTCATCTTTATTGGTCAAAAATTCTACTTCCTGGTTGAAATTTGAACTACTTTGTTAAAAATTCATTTTGTTTTGATTGAAGATTCATCATTCAAGTTGAAAATTCATATTTCTGGTTTGAAAAATGAAGTACTTGGTAGCAAAATCATCATTTTAGTTAAAAATTCATCTCTTTGGTTGAAAATGTAACTATTTTTTCGAAAATTCTTTTTTTTCGGTTGAAAATTAATTTTTTCAACTAAAAATTTAACTACTTTGTTTGGTTGAAAATTTATCTTCTTTAGTTGAAAATTCAACTATTGGTTGAAAATTCATGCATTTTGTTGAAAATTCTTTTTTTTTTTGTTTTTGAATATTAGGTAATCTTCTTGGTGAAAGTTTATGTTTTTGGTTGACAATTAATTTCTTTGGTTGAAAATTTAACTATTCTGTTGAAAATTCGTTTTTTATTATTTGAAAATTAATTTTTAACTAAAAATTTAACTATACCATTTTCGGTAGAAGATTTTTTTTTCAGTTGAAAATTCATGTATTTTGTTGAAAATTAATTTCTTTGGTTAAAAATGTAAATGTATCTTTTCTGTTAAAAATTCATGTATTTTGTTAAAAATATGTCTTTTTTGGTAAAAAATAATTCTTAACCGTTTAAAAGTAATCTTTCTTGTCGAAAATTCAACTATTTGGTTTAAAATTCACTTTTTCATTGAAGATTCATCATTGCAATCGAAAATTCATTTCTTAGACTAAAAATTCAACTATTTTTTTATTTTTTTTTTCAAAAATTAATTTTTTTAACTGAAAATATAATTTCAATTTTTTGTTGGAAATGTATCTTTTTTTGTTAAAAACTCATGTATTTTGTTCAAAATTTGTCTTTTTTGGCAGAAAATAATTCTTAACCGTTGAAAATTAATCTTTTTTGCCGAAAATTCAACTATTTGGTTCAAAATTAATTTTTTCATTGAAGATTCATCATTGCAGTCGTAAATTAATTTCTTTGACTAAAAATTCAACTATTTTGTTCAAAATTGGTATTTTTTTGGCAGAAAATAATTCTTAACCGTTGAAAATTCATCTTTTTTGTCAAAAATTCAACTATTTGGTTCAAAATTAATTTTTTCAGTGAAGAATCATCACTGCAGTCGAAAATTCATTTCTTTTTTCTAAAAATTTAGCAGAAAATTCTTTTTCTTTTGGTTAAAAATTAATTTTTTTGCCTACAAATTTAACTATTTTGTTGAAGATTCATCATTAAAATAGAAAATTCATTTCTTTGATCAAAAATGTAACTATTTTGTTGAAAATCATTATTATATTATAGATTAGCAGTTCGAACTCGAAAGTTCATTGCCTCATCTACCCGAGACCGCCACACATCTCTATCTTGTGCATTCTCCATCCAGTTTAAGTAATCATGTCCTAGTTCTTTTAGATCATCCCTTACATTTTTCTCCCATCTGTTTCTCGGTCTGCCTAGGGGTCTCTTACCAGTCGGTCTCCCTCTTAAAACTTGCGCCACTGTTCTTTCATTGCCCATTCTTGCTACATGCCCCGCCCATCTTAATTTACGCGCTTTCATTACTCTATTAATATTTGCTGACCCGTAGAGAGCGTGCAGCTCATTATTATGCAGTTTTCTCCACTCGCCGGTCTCTTCGTCCCTTTTTGGACCATAGATTTTTCTAAGTACTTTATTCTCGAAAACTCTAAACCTATTCTCTTCTCCTTTCGTCAGCGCCCACGTTTCACACCCGTACATGACGACCGGCATTATTATCGTTTTGTAAATTCTTACTTTGATGTTTCTAGATAGCGATCGCGATTTTAGTAGCGTGTTTGCTGCATAATAGCACCTATTGCCAGCGTGTAGCCGCGCATTGATTTCCGTTTTAATCTTATTTTCGCTAGTTATAATAGACCCGAGGTATTTAAACTCGTTAACCCTTTCGAATTTCATATTTCCGGCCATTAGATCCCCGTCTTGATTACTTTGTCCGGACCTGACGACGGTCATATATTTTGTCTTCGATTCGCTAACTTCCAAGCCAATCTCTTTGGCTTTTGCGATCAAGATTTCTGCATTTTTAGCTACCGTTTCTTTATCATCCCCTAGTACGTCGAGATCATCCGCATATCCAAGAATTTGTATTACCCCATTGAGGGTAGCACCGGTCGGATTCGCCTGCACTTGCCTAACCACGTATTCTAAAACTAAGTTAAAAAGGACGCACGAAAGTGCATCGCCCTGTTTCAGGCCATCGCGGATCGAAAACTCTTCAGATAAACTACCGTTTACGCGTATTCTACCCTTACTGCCGCTTAAGCAAATTTCGATAAGTCTAACCAATTTTCTTGGCACACCCAAGGACTCTAGGATCCAGTACATTCGCGCGCGTATAATAGAGTCGTAAGCTTTTTTAAAATCGATAAATAGCTGATGTACTGCTTCTTTAAATTCCCATTTCTTTTCTAACAGTTGTCTAATTGTAAACATTTGATCGCTTGTAGATCGGTTTCGGCGGAATCCACACTGGTAATCCCCAATGATTTCCTCGGCAAAAGGAGTTAGTCTACTTAGGATAACATTAGACAGGATCTTGTAGCACGAAGGCACAAGTGAAATTCCCCGATAGTTGTTACAGTTAGTTTTATCGCCTTTTTTAAAGATGGGAATAATGATAGAGGTATTCCATTCTTCCGGCATGCGTTCTGTTTTCCAAACTGCGCGTATCAATTTACAAATTTGCCTTGTGAGGCAAGGGCCTCCATTTTTTATCAGTTCTGACGGTAGGTCATCGATGCCCGCGGCTTTGTTATTTTTCAACTTCTTGATGGCCATTTCTATTTCTATATCAGTAGGATCGTTAATTAATAGATCAGCAGTGTGGATTTCGCCGAGATTACCTTCAACGGGGGCTTCACGTACATTTAATAGTTTATCGAAATAATCTTTCCATAAATTCAGTCTCTCTGTCGCATCGGCTACTAGATTGCCATTTTCGTCCCTCATTACTTCCGTTCTACTTTGAAAGCCTTTCCTTATAAAATTGATTCCCCTGTACATCTCACGCGGGTTATTTTGTTTATTATGCGCTTCTATTGCTAGTATTTTATTCTTTTCCCACTCCCTTTTCTTGGATCTATAGAGCCTATTTGTACTTTTGCTAATCTCGAGATATTTCTTATGTGTTTGATCGCACTTATTTTGTAAACTACTTAGTCTGGCCTTCCGACGTTTCTCAAACCAGAGTTTGCACTCTTCGTCAAACCATGGTTTGCTTTTGGTTACTTTCTTAAAACCTATCGAAAGTTTCGCGGCTGCCTTTATCGCCTTTTTCGTATTGCTCCACAGGGTTTCCGGGTCCTCCTCGCGATTATTGTTATCGTCTCTCTGTTCTTGGAGAGCGTCGAAACTATTAGAAATCTCAACTTGGTAATTTAATGTTTCTGTTGCTGTTTTGAACTTATCTATATTGAAACGAACTGTTGGCTCTGTGCGGCTTGTTTTCTTACTTAGCGCTAGCCTAGATCTTAGTTTTACTATCACGAGAAAATGGTCTGAATTTAAATCCGCTCCCCTATACGATCTTATATCGAGAATGTTTGTATGACGTCTTCTGTCTATTAGAACGTGATCAATCTGATTGTGAGTTTTACCATCTGGTGATGTCCAGGTGGCCTTATGTATATTTTTATGCTTGAAATATGTGCTTTTGACAACGAGGTTCTTTGAAGCTGCAAAGTTTATTACTCTGGTTCCATTATCATTACTGACGTCATGCAAACTTTCTGATCCTATTGTAGGCCTATACATTGGTTCTTTTCCAATTTTCGCGTTGAAGTCCCCCAATACTATTTTTGCGTCAAACGTTGAGAACTTGTCAAAAACCTGCTCGATTGTTTCATAAAAAAGATCTTTAGTGTCTTCGTCTTTGTCCTCGGTGGGGCAGTGCACATTGATTAATACGTGTTTGCTGAAATTACCCTTTAGTACAATGTATGATAACCGGTCATTAATGAATTGCATGTCGATAAGTGCTTGCGAAATTCGTTTATTAATAAGAAAACCAGTCCCCAGTCTTTGCCCCTTAGCTCCCCCATAGTGAAAAGTATAGTCATCCTTAGAAATTGACGCGAAATCGCCCGACCAGCAGGTTTCTTGAAGTGCTATTAAGTCAGTTTTGTATTCAATTGCTATCTTAATGAGTTCGCTAAGTCGGCCAGTTTTTAGACTACGCGCGTTTAGAGTTCCCACCCTTAGATCTTTAACTGTAGTTTTTTGTTTTTGTAAGTTAGCCATGGTAGTTTCAAGATAATCCGCACGTTAGGATCCTATTCCGATCGTAGGTGAGTCCACTGTCCCAGGAGTGATAACCCCCATACCTCCCTAGGTCTAAGTATGGGAGCTTTCCGACTCTGACAAGGACCATGTCAACTTGTCGTCAGACACATTACAGTTTCATCCTCGTACCCTAACGTCCCCCTGCAAGGCAGCGCGCCTACTGGCATCAATACCCCTTTGGCCCTATGCAGGCGAATCATTCCACACATCCCTTGCGGGCAGTGTCATCGCTGCAGTGTCCAATGGGCAGCAGGATTTTTCCCTTACAAGATTTTTAGTTTTGGTTCGGGTATAGTTTCTAGGTGGATACACGCTGCACCTCGGCTTGCCAGAACCCACCCACTGCGTATGAACGCGAATGGGTGGGTCCTCCCAAGCCATGGTTGTCGTGTACCTATTTTCTACCAGTGCTGAATTCACCACAGACACGACTGGTTCCTATCGGCTGTCCGCGACTGCTTATTCTTGTATTCGCAGCTAACCTTAGGGGCTGTTCAGCCTCACGGGCCGTTCCTCTATCCGCAACCTGAGGACGACTTTTTTTAATTAATTTTTTTACTGAAAATTTAACTACACCGTGGTTGGTTGAAAATTTATCTTCTTTAGTTGAAAGTTCAACTATTTGGTTGAAAATGTACATATTTTGTTGAAAATTCGTCTTTTGCGGTAGTTTTTTTTATGGTTTAGAATTAATTTTTTTTCAACTTTTAATATAATCATTCCATTTTATGTTGTAAATTTAACTTTTCAAGTTGAGAATTCATGTATTTTTTTTTTAATTCGTCTTTTTTGGTAGAAAATTAATTATTTTGGGTTTAAATTCATTTTATTGGTTAGAGTCTCTTTATTGGTTACAAATTCATTTCTTTGGTTAAAAATGTAACTATTTTCTTGAAAATTCAAGTATTTTGTAAATATTTATTTTTTTTTTTTGTAGAAAGTGAATCGTATTGCTTAAAAATTTGACTTTTTTGTTGAACAAAACAACCGTCGTCAAGATAGGGGGGGGGGGGGTAAAATATCGTTTTTAAATATTTTTAAAATTCAATTTAGTTTTTTCTGGATTAAAACAATTTGGGGGGGGGGGCGGTTATGCATACAAATTCGAAAGAAAAATTTCCCAATGCATTTTTGGACCACCCTACTTACTACTATATAGCCAACGACGAAAAATGCCATCTCCTTAATTTTTTGCTCTCTTAAAATTGATGCCACTCAGTGCTTGGATTAATCGCACAAAGTAATTGTTGAGTGAGAGATAGAGCATATACATACATGCTTGCTTGGAGTGGCAGTAGTGGGGATATCGAAGAGGATTCTTTAGAGCAAAGCGTTAATTTGTAAATGTAAAGTTTATAGGAGGTTCACTCGAGATTGGTGGTTCTTCCAATTCGGGCCACCCGCAACGTTTACGGCATTCGTGTACACTGTACACTGTACTCCGGACGGAAAAACGAGAGGGGTTGGCTGTGGAGTACAGCAGGGTGTTTATAAAATTACGAATGATAATGTAAGCATTTTTTTCACGCTCTCGCCGCGTGTGGGTATGTTGAATGCCATGCCAGGCCGGAATTGCTGCGGGGCTAATTTTAGGGTGTTCAGTTGTTCACCCCCATACAAATGTTGACCGACACCATGCCCGTTTACATGCGAGTTTACGTCCCGGTTATATGGTATTCTGACACCAAAAGCTGTTAACCGCCCAAATGGGACCATCTTCTAGGAAAGCTGACTCTTCTCTCTCTTTCGTAAACATTGTCTATTTCTAAAATGTTATCTTCATGTAGGTACTACCAAGTCTCAAACGAAAAAAGATGTATACAGTTTTTTTTATAATTTTTTTAAAATTGTCTTCTTGGTCCGACAAACTATTCTTAGGGGCCATTCAAAAATGGGTCGCGCTATTTTGAAAATATTTTATAGATCGTCACACAAAACTTGAATCTCCCAGAGTGACGTCACAAATACAAACACCCATCCACCGATTTAAATTTAAATTTTTTCTTTGATTGCATTTGATACAAAATAAAACATAAAACATACAAACATGATTATGGATCTAGAAATTTGAGAAATAGGCTGATTTTTCACGAAAATAGGGGAATAAATTCTTTTAAATAAAATTAGTGTTTTTTCCTTTTCTCCCTCTTTTTTCAATTGGTTATTTTTGTCTCTAATGAGCCGAAAAGTGAGGTGGTCTAGAGATCTATTTTTTAATTTTGAATCTTTTTCATGCTCATTATGCATAAAATTATTCATGATAAAATGGATTTCTGTTCAATCTTAATTTTAAAATTAGTGTATTGGCACTGAAAGCTGGAATGTTTTAGAGAACAGTTGACTTTTAAACTCGAAAAGATGAGTTTTCAACCAAAAAAGATGGGTTTTCAACCAATACCAAATTAGTTGAATTTTCAACAAATGAACAAAAAATTAATTTAAGACAAAACAAACCAAATGGTTTACAAGTTTACAACCAATTAACAAATAGTTGGACTTTCAAGCAAAATACTTGAATTTGCAACAAATAGTTGAATTTTCAAGCTCAGAAGACGATATTTTTAGAAGATAGCTGAATTTTCAATCCAAAAGGAAGAATTTTCAATCAAAACAGACAAATGTTCAACGTAACAGTTACATTTTTAACAAAATAATTCACATTTCAAAAAAATAGTTGAATTTGTAAACACATACTTAAGTTTCTGTCGTACAAAAAGATCCTGGATTTTCAACCAAATAGTTTAATTAAAAAAAAATTATTATTAATTAAACCATTGCACTTGCAACAAAACAGTTGTACTTTAAAACAATATAATAAAATTAAAAGAGCAGGTGAAGTGGGGGTAATAAGTGGTAAGATTGGGAAGAGGGAGGGGGAGGTCCTAATTCATCAGGACATGTCCTGATTTTTAATCGCTGTCCTGATTTTCTGATTTATTGTCCTGATTTTGTATGTATGTAAGGTGGGGGGAAGGCTAGTACTACCCTGGAGAAAATTTCGCATAGGAATTCATTCCTTAACATTCCGAAGTCATCCGTATCGTTCCGGAATCTGTATCCGAACCAATCCGACTTAATCCGAACCAATCCCAAAAAAGTTCTACATTTCGTTCGATCGAAATCGGTTAACAATTAATTCGACTCAATGCGATTCAATCCGAACCAAATATTCAATCCCAATGAATGTGAACTCGGATTGAGCTAAACTTATTTTCTGTCCGAATGAATTCAATTCAATCTGAACTCGGATTCATTCGGATTGAAAATCGGTTTAGGTCAATCGGAGTTCAGATTGATTCGGAATAATTTGGATTGAAAATTTGGTTCGGATTGGTTCGGATTGAACCGGATTGAGTCGGATTAATTTTTAAGCGATTTGGATCGAACGAAATGTAGAACTTTTTTCGGATTAGTTCAGATTGATTCGGGTTGATCGGATACATATTCCGGAATAATTCTGAATGATTCGGAATGAATTCCTATCCGATGCTTTCGCCAGGGTACGCTACCCTCGCCCCTTTTCGAAAACATCACTAATAAAATATGTAATCTTGAAGAACTTCAAAAGCGCTCCATCGCACCACCAATAACAAGCATTGCACCACTATGATAAAGGAGTTCTCAGCGAAGGAAGGGGGGAGGGGGGCTAGTACGATTTTGGTCAAAAATCAACATTTCTAAAATATCTTTTTACTGACTTATTCAGTTTCTAATTCGTTCTACATATAGGTATTGACGGAAATAAAATTGGGGGGGGGGGCGAAGCTGGTGTTCAAACCCCCATTATGCACTACTAATCACATTTAACTAGCAAAACATATTCCACTTCAAGATATTAATCAGATACGTTAAGCGTGTCACCAGCCCCCCCCCCCCGGAATTTAATATATTTTACGTTGTTTTTTTAGTCCGAATTTTTCAACTGCTGGTGCAATAGAGCGCATTTGAGATCGAATCGAATTGTTTTTTCGCGATTTAATATCTTCAAATATAGGAGTTTAAGTTATGATGGGTTATCGCTTGCTTGCCTCAGGTGTTTAGAACTTAATAACTTTCTGATTTTTTATTAGATTTGAAAATTGCCGCTGGTGCAATGGAGCGCATTTGGAATAGCATGCGTTGCAAGTTAAATGTGATTATTAGTACATAATGGGGGTTTTAACACCATCTTTTCACCAGCCCCCCCCCCCCATTTGTATTTTCCTCAATTAATTGGTGCAACATTTTTTTTGTAGAGGGTACAGAGCGCATTTGAAACTGAATAAGTTAGCGAAAAGAAATTTTTGACATTTTTTTTTATAAAAATCTCAACATCCCCCCCCCACTTTGCTACGCCAATAACTCCTTCATCATAGTGGTGCAATGCTTGTTTATTGGTGGTCCGATGGAGCGCATTTAAAGTTCTTCAAGATTACGTATTTAGAAGTGATGTTTTCGAAATGGGGGGGGGGGCATAGTACCCCCCCCCCCACTTTAACACTTGCAATAACTAGTACAGTTTTATGGCCCAAAATTTTTATTTGTGGTGCAATGGAGAGCATTTGGGGTGAAATCGAATGGTTTTATGGGGGGGGGGGGGGGCTACTAGACCGGACGGATTGGACATACAATTTTATTATTTGGTTCAAAAATTCAATAATTTTGTTAAAAATAGAACAGGCAATCTGCTTGATTTAAAATTCAAGTGTTCTATTAAAAATTCGTCTTTTTGAGTTATAAAATAAACTATTTGGTCGAATATTAACTTTTATGTTGAAAATTCAACCGTTTTATAGAAAATTTGTCGTTTTGGTACAAAAATTCTATATTTTGGTTGAAATTTTTTGTCTGTGCTTAGTTGAAAACTAATCTTTTTTAATCCAGGATTTTTAATTATTTTGTTGAAAATTTGTCTTCTTTCATTAAATTCAACTGCTTTTGGTTTCAAATTAAAATCTTTTTTGGTTAAAATATCAACTATTACATTTTTCGTTGAAAATTCAACTACTTAGTTGAAAGTGGAAACACTTGGTTAAAAATTCTTTTTTTTTTGTTGATAATTCATCATTACAATTCAAAAATCTTTTTTTTTTGTCAAAAGTGTAACTATTTTGTTGAAAATTTTTGTTTAATTAGTCAAAAATTAATTTTTTAAACTGAAAATTGAAATATTCTATTTTTGGTTGAAAATTTATCTTTTTTAGTTCAAAATTGATGTTTTTTGTTGAAAATTCATTTCTTTGATAAAAAATATAACAATTTTCTTGAAAATTCTTTTTTTTTTGTTGAAATGTAATTTTTTTAACTGAACTTTAACTACTTCGTGTTTGATTGAAAATTTATCTTCTCTGGTTGAAAATTCATCTATTTTGTTAAAAATTCGTTTTTTGTGGAATAATATTGATCTTCTTGGTAACAAATTCATCTTTTTGGTTGAACATTCATTTCTTTGGTTGAAAATTGAACTATTTCGTTGAAAATGCATTTTCGATGTTTAAAAATTAATTTTTTTTTCAACTTTAACTATAACTATTCCAGTTTGGATTGAAAATTCGTCTTTTTTGGTAGAAAATTAATTTTTATGGTTGAAAATTCGTCTTTTTTCTTTGATTAAAAATTTCACTGTTTTGTTGAAAATTCATTTTTTTGAAAATTGAGGTTGTTAACTAATAATTTAACTATTCCGTGTTTGATAAAAAATTTATATTCTTCAGTTGAAATTTCAAGTGTTTGGTTAAAAATTCATGCATTTTGTTGAAAATTCGTTTCTTGTTATATAAAATTAATCTACTTGCTGAAAAAATCATCTTTTTGGTTAAAGCTTCCTCATTTTAGTTAAAAATTCATTTCTTTGGTTAAATGTTAACTGTTTTGTTGAAAATTTATATATATTTATAAAAATTCATATATTTTGATGGAAATTCATCTTTTTTGATAGAAAATTATTCTCCTTGATTCAAAATTGATCTTTTTCGTTAAACATTGATTTCTTTAAAAATCGATGATTGGTTCACCTGACCCTAAAGCCAAAAACGTACCTCAACAATTTCTATGGAACTAATTTCTTTGGTTGAAAATTTAACCTGAAAGAAAAATTTTTAACGGTCAGGGAAAATGGAAAAGTGGTTTGGGAAAAGTCAGGTAAAGTTAGGGAATTTTGAAATTGGTGGAGAAATCACAGATTGAAGGGGGTGAGATGTGGGATAATGTTCTGATTTTTTGATCAAGCCTAGGCCCTAGGGGGAGAAAAATTTATTATAAACATTTTGTATTTTCTAACGGCCCCTTAAATAGCCTAAATAAAAAAAAAACTGATATGGGAATTGTTTAAGAAAAATGTGTTTTCTCAATTTAAAGAGCTTCTTCCCTAATTGTCAATTAGGAATTCACATTAATTCGCTGATAACGCGTAACGCGCCAGAATGGCCTCGGGATACTTTTCTGGTCCATGCGGTCCATTTATGCACAACACAATTAAATTCGAAATTGTGGTAAAATGGACGAAATCCTGCTGGAGCAACACCACAGAGACTTTCCATTTTCCAAGCGCGACATCAATGTTTGCACAACCAATTTAGCATTTAATGTCATAATGACGATCGCATTTTCGCGACAGAATGTTTACTTTATTTTGGATTAAACGAGCATCAGTCTCGCATGTGAGCTGCATTTCCTGAAGGTCATCACGATTAGGAGGTTGAAAAAATAATTTTTTTCTTTGCCTCTTTGTTGTTTCAAGCACCCGAATTGAACACTTGTTTTCTTCAACTAAAGTGCAAGGTCTTTTCCTTATACTTTGAAATTTGTGCATAGAGGCGTTACTATGAAAAATATGACAGCAAGGAGTGCCTGGAAAGAGATTTCTAGTTCATTCCACAAAATAAATCAGGCCTATTCATGAAAAATGGTGAAAATGTGCATCTTTTTGTAAAAATTGTTTATACATATAATTAACAGTCATTGTCATTATGAAAAATATGGCAGCAAGAAGTCTTTGGCAAAACATTTCGTGTTGATACCGCAAACAATGAAGCCCATTCATGAAAAAATGATAAAAATGTGATGCGAGGAGCTCCTCGAAAAAAATTTCTAGTTCATTCCGCAAAAAAATTAGGCCTACTCATGAAAAATTTTTCAAATGCGCATCCTTTTATAGAAATTGTTTATATAATCAACAATTATTTTCATTATGAAAAATATGGCAGCAAGGAGTCTTTGGCAAAACATTTCGAGTTGATTCCGCAAAAAATGAAGCCTATTCATGAAAAATGGTTAAAATGTGCATCTGTTTATAAAAATTATTTATATAATCAACAATCATTGTCATTATTTAAAATATGATAACGAGGATTCCCTGGAAAAACATTTGTAGTTTAGGAATTGTGCCGATTTTTGAAAAAATGGTCAAAATGTCCTTTTGTTTATAAAAAATATTTATATAATTGACAGTTATTTTCATTATGAAAAATATGGCAGCAAGGAGTCTTTGGCAAAACATTTCGTGTTGGTATCGTAAAAAATGAAGCCTATTCATGAAAAAATGATAAAAATGTGATAGCGAGGAGCTTCTCGAAAAACATTTCTAGTTCATTCCGCAAAAAATTAGCCTACTCATGAAAAAATGGTCAAATGTGCATTTGTTTATAAAAGTTGTTTATATAATAAACAATTATTTTAATTTTGAAAAATATGGCAGCAAGGAGTCTTTGGCAAAACATTTATAGTTTATTCCACAAAAAATGAAGCCTATTCATGAAAAATGGTGAAAATGTGCATCTGTTTATAAAAATTATTCATATAATTAACAATCAATGTCAATATGAAAAATATTATAGCAAAAAGTCTTTTGCAAAAACTTTCGAGTTGATTCCGCAAAAAATGAAGCCTATTCATGTAAAAATGGTGAAAATGTTCCTTTGTTTATAAAAACTGTTTATATAATTAACAATCATTGTCATTATTAAAAATATCATAGCGAAGAGTTTTTAGAAAAAAATTTTGAGCTGATTTCGCAAAAAATGAAGCCTATTCATGAAAAATTGTGAAAATTTGCATCAGTTTATAAAAATTGTTTATACATATAATTAACAGTCATTGTCATTATGAAAAATATGATAGTAAGGAGTCTTTGGCAAAACATTTCGAGTTGATTCCGAAAAAATGAAGCCCATCCATGAAAAATTGTGAAAATGTGCATCTGTCTATAAAAATTGTTTATACAATTAACAATTGTTTTCATTATGAAAAATATGGTAGCGAAGAGTCTTTAGAAAAACATTTCGAGCTGATTCCGCAAAAAATGAAGCCTATTCATGAAAAAATGGTGAAAATCTTCCTTTGCTTATAAAAATTGTTTATATAATTAAGAATTATTTTCATTATGAAAAATATGGTAGCGAAGAGTCTTTAGAAAAACATTTCGAGTTGATTCCGCAAAAAATGAAGCCTACTCATGAAAAATGATGAAAATGTGCATCTGTTTATAAAAATTGTTTATACATATAATTAACAGTCATGGTCATTATGAAAAATATGATAGTGAGGAGTCTTTGGCAAAAAATGTCGAGTTGATTCCGAAAAAATGAAGCCCATCCATGAAAAAATGGTGAAAATGTGCATCTGTTTATAAAAATTGTTTATACAATTAACAATTGTTTTCATTATGTAAAATATGGCAGCAAGGAATCTTTGGAAAAACATTTCGAGTTGCTTCCGCAAAAAATGAAGCCTATTCATGAAAAAATGGTGAAAATGTTCCTTTGCTTATAAAAATTGTTTATATAATTAACAATTATTTTCATTATGAAAAATATGACAGTAAGGAGTCTTTGGCAAAACATTTCGAGTTAATTCCGCAAAAAATGAAGCCTATTCATAAAAAATGGTCCTTTGTTTATGAAAATTGTTTATACATATAATCAACAATTATTTTCATTATGAAAAATATGGTAGCAAGGAGTCCCTGGAAAGGAGTCTCTGTAAAAAATTAGGCCTATTCATGAAAAAAATGGTCAAATGTGCATATTTTTATAAAAATTGTTCATATAATCAACAATTAGGAATTAATTGAATTAATTATTAAAAATAATTTTTTTAGTTGAAAATTCATCATTTTAGTTAAAAATTCATTTTTTTTTCGTTAACATTTATCTATTTTGCTGAAAATTTATCTCTTTTAGTTGAAAATTCCTTGAAAAGTTCAAATAATTTTAAATTTTCAAACAAATTTAGTTAAAAATTCATGTATTTTGTTACAAATTAATCTTGTTTAGTAGAAAATTAATCTACTTCGTTAAAAATTTATTTTTTAGTTAAAAATTCATTTCTTCAGTTAAAAATTAGTGTGCTCTTTAATTTAAAATTATTTTTTAACTGAAAATTTAATTATTCCATTCTTTAGTGAAAATTGATATTTTTTGATTAGAAATTTATCTTTTTTTGATGAAAATGCAACTTTATAATTAAAAATCAACATTCTTTTGATGAAAATTCACTTTTTGGGGTTGGAAATTCATCTGTTCTGAAGAAAATTCGTACTTTCTTCTCGAAAATTAAACAATTTGGTCAAAGGTTAAATTAATTTTTTCAGTTGAAAATTCCTTGAAAAGTTCAAATATTTAGTTAAAAATTTATGTATTTTGTGAAAAATTAATCTTGTTTAGTAGAAAATTAATCTTCTTCGTTAAAAATGTATTTGTTTAGTTGAAAATTCATTTCTTCGGTTAAAAATTAGTTTTATCTTTAATTGAACATTATTTTTTTAACTGAAAATTTAATTATTCCATTTTTAGCGAAAATTGATATTTTTTGATAAAAAATTAATCTTTTTTTGATAAAAATGCAACTTTCTAATGAAAAATTAACATGTTTTGGTTGAAAATTCCCTTTTGGGGTTGGAAATTCATCTGTTCTGAAGAAAATTCGTACTTTCTTCTCGAAAATTAAACAATTTGGTCAAAGGTTAAATTAATTTTTTAAGTTGAAGATTCATCATTTTAGCAAAAAATTTATTTTTTTTGTTAAAATTTAACTGTTCTCTTGGAAATTTGTTTTTCTTTTTTGTTTGGAAATTAATTTTTTTAACTGAAAAGTGAATTTTTCCATTTTTTGTTGTTGAAAATTGATCTTTTTAAATTGAAAATTCAACTATTCGATTGAAAATTCATATATTCTGTTAACATTTTTATTCTTTGTTAGAAAACTAATCCTCTTAGTTGAAAATTTAAGTACTTGGTTGCAAATGTGAGATTTTTTTTTGAAAATCCGTCTTCTTTGGGAGCAAATTATTCTTTTCGTTTTGTTAAAAATGCAACTGTTTGGTTGAAAAAATATCTTTTTTAGTTGAGAATTCAAGTATTTTGTTAAAAATTCGGCTTTTTTGGTTAAATTGAACTGTTTTTGATTAAACTTAAAAACATTTTTTGGTAAAAATATTAACTATTTTGTTTTGCAGACCTGACCCTAAAGCCAACAACTTACATCAACAATTTCTATAAAATTTAAGTTTTGAGGGTCAATGCAATTTTTTGTTGAAAATTTATCTATTTAGGTAGAAAATTAAACTCTTTTGTTGAAAAATTCAACTGTTTTGTAGAATTTTTTTATTGAATATTATTCTTTCAAAATAAAAATTAACCTTTTTGGTTGAAAATTCAATTTTTTCGTCAAAAATTAAATTATTTTGTCGAAATCTTGTCTTTTTGGTTTGAAAATTCAAAAGTTTGGATGACATTTTTTTTTAATTCAATGAAAATACTTCCGTGATTGAAAATTCAACACTTGTTGAAACTAGTGTTTGAAAATAAATCTATTTTGGTTAAAGATTCAATTATTTTGTTAAAAAAATTGTCTTTTTTTTTGGTTTCAATTCAACTGTTCTTGATTTAAATGAAAATCTTTCCTTGGTTGGAATATCAACCACATTATATTTTTTGTTGAGAATTCGACTTCACGTGATTTATGCACGGTCCCTGAAACTAATTTAGAATTTACAATGATTTTTTTGCTTTCTTTTTAAATTTTTTTATATTTCTAAATTTAAAAGAGATTTATGACTGTAACTTACGGATAAGTGTTCTTTGTGCGATTCAAGAGAAATCTTACTGAAAACCGGCATTCGTAAAACACATGTTACTCTGAGTGGACAATAACTTTTTTTTCCGCAGGACTAGCATGGTGGTCTGGTATCTGTGAACAGACCCGAAATCTGAGGATTTAAAATATTTGAGCGTGGAAAAATTTACTCTAAAGATTCTAAAGTGCCACTTCAAACGCCTACTCTAACTCTTTAAAAAAAATAAAAATTTTCAAAAATTTTCTAAACATTGCAGTATTTTTTATAAAAACTTGAAGAAATTGACAATCAGTACCAATTAGGCCAATTTTGTATTCTGTGCTCAGTATATTGTAAAAGTTTATGGAAATTTTTCGAAAAAACGTTTTGCTATATATTTCTAAGCAATATCAACATTTTAATAGGGATTCAAAAATCTTGCAAGTTCAAATAAATTCAAAGTCGAAGCTTTCAAAAATATATAAATTGCAAATTAAAAATATTTGAAATTTGAGACTTTCAAAGTGGAAACTCAAAATTAGTTAACTTTCATTTCCAGACCCATACGTAAATAACAAATTTTAGTATATTGAGCACTTATTATTGAAAATTAATGAATTCTTCCCTTTAAAAGTTGACAAATTGCAATAAAATAAGGGTTAAAAATTGAATAATTTATAATTTGAAGTTTTTAAAAATTCACGATACCAAAAATTAAATGCTTTTATTATTACAAAATTTGTAAATCACGGAATTCATTATCTAATCTAAAAGTGAACTATTTTGCAGTTTATCATTCATCATAAAGAAAATTATTTGAAATTAAAGAAAAATAGTCATTAGAACAAAAAACCATTTCTTTGACCCAAAGAAACTTCTTTAGATCAAAATAAATTTCTTTGAATCAAAGAAACCTTTTTTTAACTAGGATAAAAAGAATATTTTTCTTTAAATTAAAATATTTTTTCTGAGTGCATGTCACAAAATATTAAATTTTACTGGAAAAATAAATTTCGTACTCAATGTAGAAAAAAGAGCCGAAAAGTTATGAAGCACTTCCGATTTTGTTTTGAAAAATTTCTTTATCCAGTATATTGAACGATTTTGAATTGAAAACGTTCTATATTTTGGAAAAAGTATTTGCAATCGAAAAATTTTTAATCAGAAGCTCTAAAAATAAAAAGATTTTAGGTTACAATTAAAAAAATTAAACCAATTCATTAGAAAGATGTTGAAATTGTATCATTTTTAATTAAAAGCATTCAAATCTGAACAATTTTATTTTGAATTGAAGAATCTCGAAATCGAATGAGTTCTGATTAAAATTTTGAAAATAAGACAATTTTAATACGTTAAAAATTAAAAGTTTTCAGACGAGAATTTTGAAAATTGGATCATTTGGAACTTAAAGGAATTGATATTGTATTATGTGTGATTAAAATCATTAAAATTAAATAATTTTCAATTAAAAACTATTGATTTGAAATAATTTTCAAAACGAAGCGAT
Organism: Andricus curvator; assembly: GCA_932195095.1. Taxonomy (NCBI): domain Eukaryota; kingdom Metazoa; phylum Arthropoda; class Insecta; order Hymenoptera; family Cynipidae; genus Andricus; species Andricus curvator. Next base: position 124,507 of record CAKNYM010052854.1, read on the forward strand.
TTAAATTTGATAATTTGAAATTGAAAATTATATTGAATGTTTCAAAGTCAAAGCTTCTGAAATCCTAGAATTTTAAGTTGTAATTACTTATAAAAATATAATTTAAGATTATATAAATTTTCCTAAGATCGAAAAATAAATTAACCGTCTTCTTCACCGATGAAAATGGAAAAATTTTCAATTATAAATCTATAAAATAGAATTATTTATTCAAACATTTTTTTGAAATTAATTATTAAGAATTGGTCACCCAAAAAGACGAATTTTAAAAAAATATACAAATTTTCTACCGAACACTTGAATTTTCAACTCTGAAATGATATATTTAAAAAAAATGGAATAGTTAAAAGTTAAATATTTAGAAAAAAATTAATCTAAAAAAAAAGAATTTTCAACAAAGTAGTTGAATTTTCTACCAAAAAGATGAATTTTTAACTGAATAGATCAATTTTTAACCAAAAAGGTAAATTTTTCACCAAGAAAATTAGGGATCACGTAGTTTGTGGTTCTACAAAAAAAAAACGAATTTTTAATAAAACACATGAATTTTGAAACCAAAAAGACCAATTATCGACAAAAAAGTTGAACTTTCAAGTTAATTTACTACCAAATAGTTGAATTTTTAAATGAATTGTTCAATTTTTAACCAAAAAGTTAAATTTTTCATTAAGAAAATTTGATTGTTAATCAAAAATTTGAATTTAAATAAATTCAATTTTTAACCAAATTTTAGAACTTTCAAACAAAAAAAACTAATTTAGATTATAATATAATAGAAACAGATTATTTCCAATAAAAAAAGATTCATACAAAAAAAGATAAATTTTCAACAAAATACATACATTTTTAACAAAATTTTTGAATTTTGAAGCCAAAAAGTCGACACTTGAATTTTCAATTTTGAAATGATATATTTAAAAAAAATTGGAATAGTTAAAAATTAAATATTTAGAAAAAAATTAATCTAAAAAAAAAAGAATTTTCAACAAAGTAGTTGAATTTTATACCAAAAAAGATGAATTTTTAACTGAATAGATAAATTTTTAACCAAAAAGGTAAATTTTCAACCAAGAAAATTAGGGATCACGTAGTTTGTGGTTCTACAAACAAAAACGAATTTTTAATAAAACACATGAATTTTGAAGCCAAAAATACGAATTATCGACAAAAAAGTTGAACTTTCAAGCGGAAAATATAATTTTTCATCAAAAAAGTTAATTTACCACCAAATAGTTAAATTTTTAAATGAATTGTTTTTTTTTAACCAAAAAGTTGAATTTTTCATTAAAAAAATGTGATTGTTAAGCAAAAATTTGAATTTAAAGAAATTCAATTGGTAACCAAATTTTAGAATCTTCAACAAAAAAAAAACGAATTCAGATTATAATATAATAGAAACAGATTATTTTCAATCAAAAAAGATTTCTACCAAAAAGATAAATCTTCAACAAAATACATACATTTTTAGCCAAATTTTTGAATTTTGAAGCCAAAAAGAAGAATTATCGACAGAACAGGCGAATTTCCAACCCAAAAAAATATTTTTTCACCAGATAGTTGAATTTTCAAATAAGTCATTCGATTTTTAAACAAATAGTTGAATTTTATATCAAACTAGTTAGATTGTCAACCAAAAATATGCATTTTTAACAAACAACATGAATTTTCAACAAAAAAGGGAATAGTTACATTTTCAGTTAAAAAATGTATTTCCTAACAGATAAAAAAGAATTTTCAACAAAATTGTTAAATTTTCAATCAAAGAGATGAACCTCAATGAAAAAAATATTTTTCATAAAAAAAGTTAAACATTTAACTCAATAGTTCACTTCTCAACCAAAAAGATGATTTTCAACCAAGAAGATTAATTTTCTATACAAAAATACGAATGATTGATAACATGCATGAATTTTCTATCCAATAATTGTTTTTTTTTCTAACTAAAAGAAAAAAACAATTTTCAACCAAACAGTTGAATTTTCAGTTTAAAAAATTAATTTCTAACTAAAAATGAAACGAATTTTCAGTAGCATGAAAAAATAAAAAAACATTTTTTTTGCAACTTCAGGCACAAATCAACAAAATTGCATTTTTCGTCATTTTTTGAAAGATTTTGACGGGAAAATAAATTTCGTACTCAATGTAGAAAAAGTGCCGAAAAGTGGCGAAGTACTTCCGATTTTGTTTGAAAAATGTTTTCATCCACATTGGAAGAATTTCCTACATTTTTGACAAGTAATCAATATATTGTGAAAATTTGCCAATATTCACGAAACAATACCCAATATTGTTCGGAAATAGTATATTATGCACCTAGGGGGAGAAAAATTACTTCTCCCCCTTGGCGCATATGATATTTTTTATAACAAATGGATGATTTCAGACATTTCTCAAAATACAGTCATGATTGTAGTCCGTATTAAATATTGAGTGAATAAGTATGAAATTTATGTTGACTTATACCAAATTATCAACAATTCAATAGAAAAATTGCCGGAAATTTTTGGTAATTTTAGAGGTGATTTATGGTAACTTACCATAAATTACGCAAAATTCATTTTTAAAAATGTCCATAAATTTATGAAATTTTTCGGCCATTTATGGTAATTTTACCGGTAAATATGATAACTTACCATAAATTACCCAACATTCTTTTTTAAAAATTTCCATAAATTTCCGGAAATTTATGAAAATTTTCGGCCATTTATGGTAATTTTACCGGTAAATATGATAACTCACCATAAATTACCCAAAATTCATTTTCAAAAATTTGCGGAAATTTATGACAAATTCCGGTCATTTATGATAATTTTACCGGTAAATATGGTAACATACCGTAAATTACTGAAAATGCATTTTCATAAATTTCCATAAATTTCCGGAAATTTATGCAAATTTTCGGTCATTTATGATAATTTTGCCGGTAAATATGGTTAACTTACCATAAATTACCCAAAACTCATTTTCAAAAATTTCCATAAATTTCCGTGAATTTATGAAAATTTTCGGTCATTTGTGGTAATTTTACAGGTAAATATGGTAACTTTCCATAAATAACCGCAAAATTCTATTATCTGCAACCAAAATTTCCTCACAGTTTTTACGATGAGTGGGCTGATCATCGTAAAATGCGAACTCATATATGTTTAATTTTCATTATTCACCTCTGACGTCACTTTTCAGTCCCTAGGGAGTAAAAAGTAGAGCTTTAGCCCCGCTTCATAGGTATCGAAAAGGGCTGAAATCATGCATGTGTCATAAAAAAGCTTTTATCCATCGATTTCGGAAATATTTCCTTTTTCTACTACATAGTACATATTGTGATAAGAAACATTTACCAAAAATTTTACAGTTATACTACGAAAAAAAGCTTTAATTGAAAAAACAGTATTTGATGTCATTTTCATATTAGAAAAATTTACCCCAAAATTGAAAACAGTTTTGAGAAATCTGTTTTTGGATCAAAAATATTTATTTGAAAACAAAACGTAATATCTTTTGTCCATGACATTGGCCTTAACTTTGCAGAAGAGCAAGGTTTCACATTATATATGTGTATGTTTATATATATATATATATATATATTTTTTTTTATAAAATTGAATTCAATGCTAAATGTAAGTTTAAATAACGAACGTGTGACAGAACATACACTTGAATACATAACACACGAGACTGGCAGATATTTCATTATCATTTATCACCTGCTTGATATGTCTCCTTCCTCATTATTATTCACAATTTCTGCATAATAATTATATCAGAGAAAACGAAATCATTCGTTGGAACAAAAAAAATCAAAATTATTAGATTCATTGGTAATAGCACTGAAAAGTTTCTTTGTGGCATTATAAACATATTAAAATTTCATTTTTAATTCTCACCATTATG
>CAKNYM010052854.1:150810-164686 GCA_932195095.1 Andricus curvator
AGTTATATATAGATATAGATGAAATTCGCTCCTGGTTAAAATATTAAAATAGTTATAATAATTGAACTGCAATATTATAAGTTTTAGGGAGAATTTAAGATGCATTTAGGAGTCTTTGAAAATGACGCGTCAATGCAATATTATAATTTTTAATCCCTGGCAATTTGCGAAAAGCTTTAACATGAAAATAACAATTGAAAATTCCTACTAATGGAGAGCGGGAAAAATCGTAAAATATTTGAAAATCTTTGAAATTTCCTGAGGCGTTATTATTTTCTTCAAATAGGTTCTTTAGGTGTGAAAAAGAGTTATATATAGACATACATTAAATTTTCTCCTGCTTGAAAGATTAAAATAGTTATATTAATTAAGCTGTAATATTATAATTTTTATTGGGAGAGTTTAAAAATGCATTTAGGAATCTTTGAAAATAAGGCATATATAAACATATATATCAAATTTGCTCCTGGTTGAAATATTAAAATAGTTATAATAATTGAACTGCAATATTATGATTTAAATCCTTAAAAATCCGAAAAGCACTGAAATTAATATTGAGAAGAAGAAAATTTCCAATAACGTCGAAACAGAAGTTAAAAGTTCGGAATAACGAGTGATTTAGAAAGATTTTTTAGGCATAATCTCGGATAAGTTAAAGAAACCTCTGAAATACCGTAATTTCCCTGATTTATCGCGCGAAAATTCTTTGAAAGTCAGGATTTTCAAGAAAGAAAAGATTTGGAACTTCTTTCAAACCATTAAAATCAATTGGAAATTCCTTCGCATACCTAATTCTTTAAAATTCGATAAAGAGCCATATATAAACATATATATCAAATTTTCTCCTGGTTGAAATATTAAAATAGTTATAATAATTGAACTGCAATATTATGATTTAAATCCTTAAAAATCCCAAAAGCACTGAAATTAATATTGAGAAGAAGAAAATTTCCAATAACGTCGCAAATAGAAGTTAAAAGTTCGGAGTGATTTAGAAAGATTTTTTAGGCATAATCTCGGATAAGTTAAAGAAACCTCTGAAATACCGTAATTTCCCTGATTTATCGCGCGAAAATTCTTTGAAAGTCAGGATTTTCAAGAAAGAAAAGATTTGGAATTTCTTTCAAACCATTAAAATCAATTGGAAATTCCTTCGCATACCTAATTCTTTCAAATTCGATAAAGAGCCATATATAAACATATATGTCAAATTTTCTCCTGCTTGAAATATTGGAATACTTATAACAATTGAACTGAAATATCACAAGTTTAAGGGAAACTTAAAATGCATTTAGGAATCATTGAAAACAGCGCGTCAAGTGAAACATCATCAGTTTAATTTTTGAGTTTTTAACCGCTTTGAAGTATCTTTAGAGTTTACCCCCCCCCCCACATTAACCTTACATGAGGCACGATAGTCTAAAATTTTTATGTTATGATGAAATACTAAAAGTATATATAAATAAAGATTCCTCATTAAATACATACATTTTATTGAATAAATAAAATAAACCATAAATGACTGATCCAAAGAAATGTTACGGATTAGATCAATCAAAATGACTGATTTAATCAATGAAAGTTACAATTTTTATTATTCAAATTTTTTTATTCGGACAGTAGACGTTACTGATCAGATCAATTCTTCTTTATTGGTAGAAAATAAATTTTCTTGGTACAAAATTCATCTTTTCGATTCAATTTAACTGTTTTTGATTTGAAGTAGGTAAAATCTTTTTTGGTTGAAATATAAACTATTAAATTTTTGTTGAGAATTGATCTTTTTTTATTGAAAATTCAACTATTTGGTTGAAAATTAATCTTCTTGTTTGAAAATTTAGTCTGATTGGTTATAAATGGAAAATGCAATTATTTGGATGAATTTTGAACTCTTTTATTAAAAATTCATTTTTTTGGTTGAGTATTCATCATTTAAGTTTAAATTCATGTTTTTGGTGGAAATTTAACTATTTGTTGAAAACCCATCCTTTTTGGTTGAATCCCACTGTTTTTCTTTCAAATAAAAATATTTTTTGGATGAAATATGAACTGTTTTTGATTTTAAATAAAAATATATTTTGTTTGAAAAATCATCAACTTTGTTGAAAATTCATTTTCTTTTTTCATTTAGGATTCATCATTTTACTTGAAAAGTGATCTCTTTTGTTGAATGTTTGAAAAGTTGAAAATTCAACCTGTTGGTTGAAATTTCATATATTTTGTTTGTAATTCATCTTTCTTAGTTGGAAACTGAACTATTTTGTTGAAAATTGAACAACTTTGTTAAAAGTTAATTTTTTAGGTGAAGGTTCCACATCTAAGCTGAAAATTAATTTATTTAGTTGAAGATTCCTCATTTTAATGGAAAAGTGATCTCTTTTGTTGAAAATTAAACTATTTTGTAGAAAATTTTTTTCTTGATGTTGAAATTTTTGTTTTATGGTAGAAAATTAATCTTCATTGCAAAAAATGCATATTTTTTTGTTTATTACTTCAACTACAGATTTTTTAACAGATTCTTTCGGTAAAAATATGGGGAGCTGGAAAAGGGGCTATTTGTAGCGAAATTTCGGTAAGTATAGCTGGATTTTTTCGGTACGCGTAGACTTTTTTGTTGAAAATTCATTTTTACGGGTTGAAGATTTTTTTTTTAATTGAATATTTAACTATTTCATTATTGGTTAAAAATTTATGTATTTCATTATAAATTCGTCTTCTTGGTTGAAAATTAATCGTTTTTAGTTTGAAATTCAACTATTTGGTTGAAAATTAAAGTTTTTGTTGAACATTGCATTTTTTGTAGGAAATTATTCTTTTTGGCTAAAAAATTAGTTTTTTTTTTAGGTTGAAAATTCTACTATTATAGTAGAAAATTCAATTATTTGATTGAGAATTAACTTTTTGTTGAAAAATCATATTTTCGGGTTGAAAATTAAATTGTTTTGTAGAAAATTCTTCTTTTTGGCTTAAAAATTCATATTTTTGAGTTGAACATTCTATTATTTTCTTAAAGAATTCAACTATTTGGTTGAAAATTAACTTTTTGGGTTGCAAATTTAACTGTTTCTTTAGAATCTTTTTTCAATAATTCGTATTCTAGGGTTGAAATTTCAACTGTTTTACAGAAAATTCATTTTTTGGCTCGAAAATTCAACAACTTGGATGAACTTTTTTTTCTGTCTTGACTGAAAAATATTTATTTGTTGTAAATTCGTGTTTTTAGCTGGAAAACTCACCATTTTAGTTTGAAATTCAACTCCTCGGTTGAAAATTTGACGATTTTTTTGAAAATTCCATTTTTTCCAAAGAAAATTTATTTTTGTAGTAAAAATTTAACTTTTTATAAATGCTTAGGGTAAAAGCACCAATTCTTAGCACCTGAGCCCAATTATTGGCATGCCAAAACCCGAAGTGAATTTATTTTATTTTTGATAAATATTAATAAAAAAATTAATTGAGGTAGAACATGCTAAAAAAATGTATTATTTAAGAAATTGAAGAAGGGTGCTAACAATTGGGGGGGGGGGGGGGGAATTGTTACTCTTACCCTATGTAATTTGTTGAAAATTAATCTTTTTTTAAAGAAAATTAATCTTTTTGGTTAAAAGTTCGTCTCTTTGGTTTTAACATTTATCTCTTCTACTAAAAATTTTAACTTTTTTTTGTTGAAAATATAACTGTTTGGTTAAAAGTTCAACTATTTCATTGAAAATTGTTTTTTGTTGTTTAATATCTGCTTGTTTACTGTTGAAATCTTTTGTTGAAAATTCATTTTTTTTTTAAATTAAAGTATTTTGATAAAACGTTATCCTTTTTTGGTTGAAACTTCAACAGTTTTGGGGAAAATTGGTCTATTTGAACAGACAATTCGTTCTTTTGCATTAAAAATTCATATTTTTTGGTTGAATATTTAACTGTATTCTAAAAAATGGAATTGTTTGGTTAAAGTTTAATCTCTTTAGCTGGAAGATTCGACAAATTATTTGCAAATTTATCTTTGTATTTAGAAAATTTAACAATTTGGTTATAATTCAACTATTTTCTTACAAAATTTAATTATTTTGTTTAAAATTCAACTATTTTGTTGCAAAGTAATCCTTTTTGGTGGAAAATGTAACTATTTTATTAAAAATTCATCCTTTGGATTGAAAATTCACTATTTTGGTAGAAAAGTCATCGTTTTTGGTTGAAGTAAATGAAAAAATGTTAAATTTTAATCTGAAATTATTTTATTCCGTTTATAATCAATTTTCTGTTAAGAATATTACAAGATTAAAATGCTAGTATTTGAATGGCAATGGCCAGGAAAAATAACAATTTGGTGAGGGAAAAGTAAAGGAAATATAAAACGGGCCAAAATGAAAATATCCATATTTCTTCTTTTTTGTTCCTCTAAAACATGCCTGAGAACCAAGCAAATTTTGAAATTTTGAATTAGATCAATTATTTCATTTTTGTGTTTGAAAAATAATTAGTTTCATGTACCACGAGGACATATTATAGAAGGTCTATAGCAAAGTCGTTGCATTCTATACGCGTCTAAATCGAGACGTCAAGGCGTCGCGAGACGTCCGCATATTCTGACTGACGCCGCTAACGAGCGCACTCGACGATTGACAAAATATTCTCAGTACGTGACACCACTTAAGTGCACTTTAGCATTTTGTATGTGTTGCTTTTTGCAATACTAAATAATTTACAAAAATTGAGTAAACACCTTTCAGTAGTTTTTTGTCGATGCAATGACGGTACAGGCATCTGGTAGTTTGGTTCCCGAAAAGATTCCACATCAAATGTTTTTAATGAGAAAGTTTCGTTAAGGGGTCCCTTTTGACATATCAAAAATGCTAGAACAGATTAATTGCCAAACCAGTTTTTTTTTTAAACAGTGCCAAAATTTGTTTTGGCGTGGACGGATAATTCCAATTACATTTCAGAGCAAAATGTCCGACAGGAAAAAGAAACAGGACAAAATAATGAGAAAATAAAAAAAAATCTGGGCGTTTCTACATTATGTTCAACAGTTTTATATCAAATGTATATTACATTTATTTATGTACCTCGGTCTGAAATTGCTTATTGAGATATTACAAAATAAAGTACAAACTTTATTTATCATGATTACTTTAACATTTGTTTCTTATTTTGCATTAAATTTTATTCTCAGCTACCCTGAAAAATGTATCATTTTAATAAATTTATATTATTACAATTCATAAAGTAAAGAGAAAATGAGAACAGAAGAAGAGAACAAAATACAAAACTACTTTGAAGGAATGATGAAACTATTATATAGACAGTTGAAGGAAAGTAAAAGTACAGAGTTTGCCAGCATGAGAAACAGCAAAGGTGAAATGCTATATGATATAGACGAGATAGTAGACGCTTTAAAAGACTCTTTTAAAGAACTATTAGGAGGTGAAGATATAGCACAACAAAACTGCGACATAGAACATAATGCATTAGAAAACCCAATTGAAAAAGTCTGTGTCACTGAGGTCAGAGACATAATTAAGAACTTGAAAAACGGTAAGGCTGCTGGTATAGACAGTATTAGCGCTGAAATGCTTAAATACGGTGGCGAGTACATACCTCACAGGTTGTGTGAATTGATAAATTTATGTATCGAGATGGGAGAAGTTCCAGATGACTAAAAAAAGCGATTATCGTACCAATATACAAAAGAAAGGGAGATAAAAGCAACTGCAGTAATTACAGAGGTATCAGCCTACTAAGTACTGTAAGTGAAATATACTCAAAAATACTTATTCGTAGGGTAATGGAAATCACAGAAGAAAAGATATGGGAAGTCCAAAGTGGATGTATGCCACGAAGATCATGTACAGATCAGATATTTAGCCTAAGACAGATCACAGAAAAAAGCTTGAGAGTAGGAAAGAAAGTTTTCTGTGCATTCATTGACCTAGAAAAAGCATTTGACAAGGTAAATAGAAGTAAACTTTGGGAAGTCCCTAAAGAGTACGGAGTAAATGGAGGGTTCCTGCAAGCAATAAAAACAATATATAAAGGTAGTAAAGCGAGTGTAAGGGTAAATGGGGAACTGAGTGACTGGTTCCATATTATGCAAGGCGTGAAATAAGGATGCGTCGCTATTTATCATATTCATGGATCTCGAAACAATCAAGGTACGTGGGTTATAAGCGGCCAAACGTAAATTTTAGAGAAGAAGCAGGAGAAGTGGCGACGGGCCGATAGAACGACATAGAACGACAATGTTTACACGCTTGTGCTGAAAAAATTATTAATGATTGAATTTTTTTAAGTATACCATCTTAAAGAGCAAGTTCGAATCTACGTAAAACATTAAAAATCAGAGAATCGATATCAGAGAATCACAAATATTATTAAATTGAAAATAAGTGTTATCCATTAGGAATTGTATTCCTTCTTTGAATTTATTTAAAGGTAAAGCAATAACTTCCTTGATATAAGACCATCTTTTTTCAATACTATTAAGAACCAAATCTACAGGAACGTTAGTGAAGAGAGAAGTTACATCAAGAGAGATCATAATCATCATAATCACAAGGAATAATGATATTATCCAGTTTTTGTTTCAAATCAATAGCATTTTTAATAAAAGATTTAGGTTAAGGAAGAGCAGAGTTAAAAATATTATTAAAAACCTTAGCCATAGTATATGTGGGAGAATTAATAGTATTAACAACAAATCAACTCAATTTTTCGGGTCGATAATATTGGTCTTTAATGTATCGACACAGATTTAAATTTTATTTTTTGATCAGGGAAGCGTCACGAGTCACGTGACATGTGGACGTTACTCAATGAAATATCACTGGCAGAAATGATGCCCGAGTTTATGAATCTTTGATATGTGGCTAAGTTGTAACGGCATCTTGTTGAATCTGGCAATGTTCTTTGTTGACACAGCCCATCATCATGACCGTTGCCGTAGTTATAAGCATAAGGTCCGCACTTATGGTAGTCACTAGTGACTAGCCTGACTGGCTACCAATCAAAAGATCTGAGGCATCTGGGATTGATCGGATCCTTTGAGCAAGCTAAGTTGACCTTTCAATCAATATCAATCAATTTCAAAAACCTCGTATCAAAATCTATTCATATTCTTCTTTGCTGCAGATTTCACACTGTTCCACCTATTCCCCTTTTCCCCCTTTTTCTTGATTTCTTTTCGCTTAAATGCGAACTAATTTTCTCTCTTGACTGAAAAATCTTTCCTGGTTCCGAGTTAAACTATTTTGTGAAAATTCGTCTTTTTGGTCGAATTCAACTAGTTTTTATTTTGATAAATAATTAATTCACAATTCAATTGTTTTGTAGAAAATTAGCTTTTTTTGTTTTAAAATTTAACAATTTAGTAGAAAATTCGACTCTGTTGGAAAATAATTTTTTTACTGATAATTCATATTTTTGGATTGAAAACTCAATTGTGTTGTAGTAAATTCTTTTTTTTTGTTGAAAATTCAACCATTTTGGATAAAAATTCAACTATTTGGTTAAAAATTAACTGTTTTGCTAAAAAATAAATTATTTTGTAGAAAATTAATTTTTTTGTTCATTTGAAAATTTAACAATTTAGTGGAAAATTCAACCATTCGGTTTGAAAATAACTTTTTTTAATGAAAATTCATATTTTCGAGTTAAAAATTGAATTGTTTTGTAGTAAATTATTTCTTTTGGGTTGAGAATTAAATTATTTTGATTAAAAATTCTACTATTTGTTTGAAAATGAACTTTCAACAAAAAATTTAAAGTTCATATCTTTGTTTTGAAAATTCAATTATTTTGGTTGAACATTCAACTATTGTTTTGAAAACGAACTTTTTTGTTGAAAATTCGTACCTTTTTTTTCAAAATTCAATTGTTCTGTAGAAAATTAGTTTTTGGCTTGAAAATTCAACAATTTGGTTGAAAATTAACTTTTTAAAATGAAAATTCATATTCTCAAGATAAAAATTCAATTGTTTTGTAGTAAAAAATTAAATTCGTTTTTTTTTGGGGTTGAAAATTCAATTATTTTGGTTAAAAATTTAACAAATTGTTTGAAAATTAACTTTTTTGTTAAAAATTTATATTTTCGGGTTAAAAATTCCATTTTTTGTCGTAAATATATTTTTTTGTGATGAAAATTCAATTAATCTGGTTGAAAATTCAACTATTTGTTTGAAAATAAACTTCTTTGTTGAAAATTCATATATTTGTTTTGAAAAATCACTTGTTTTTTTAGAAAATTCGTTTTTCTTTGTTTGATTGAAAATTTAACAATATCTTAGAAAATTTAACTATTTGGTTGAAAATACTTTTTAAATGAAAATTCGTAGTTTCGGGCTGAAGATGCAGTTGTCATGGTTGAAAATTCTTCTATTTGTTTGAAAATGAACTTTATTGTTGAAAATTCATATCTTCGTTATAAAAATTAAATAGTTTCGTAGAAAATTAGTTTTTTTGTTTGTTTGAAAATTTAACAATATTTAGTAAAAAATTTAACTATTCGGTCGAGAAAAAACTTTTTAAAGAAAATTCATATCTGCCAACGGCCATGCCACGCTGAAAAAACCAGTTCTCGTCAGATCACTGAAGTTAAGCAGCGTTGGGCGCGGTTAGTACTTGGATGGGTGACCATTCGAGAATACTGTGTGCTGTTGGCATATTATGGGTGTGGTGAGTCCAAACTTGTAGTTATTTATAACTACAAGAAAACTATCCACCTAGAAACACTACCCGAATCGGGTAGTGTCACGCCTACCCTGAAAGGGAAATGGCTTAATGGTATACATACATACATATCTGCGGGTTGAAAATTCAATTATTTTGTGAAGAATTAGTATTTTTGTTTGTTTGAAAATCAAACAATTTAGTAGAAAATTTAAATGTTCATTTGAAAAATAACTGAAAACTCAATTATTTTGGTTGAAAATTTAACAAATTGTTTGAAAATTAACTTTTTTCTTAAAAGTTGATATTTTCGGGTTAAAAATTCAATCATTTTGTCGTAAATTTATTTTTCTTGTGATGAAAATTCAATTATTTTGTTTGGAAATTCAACTATTTGTTTGAAAATAAACTTCTTTGTTGAAAATTCATATATTTGTTTTGAAAAATCACTTGTTTTGTAGAAAATTCGTTTTTCTTTGTTTGTTTGAAGACTTCAACAATTGCTTAGAAAATTTAAATATTTGGCTGAAAAAACTTTTTGAATGAAAATTCGTACTTTCGGGTTAAAGATTCAATTGTTTTGTAGAAAAATATTTTTTGTTTGTTTGAAGATTTAACTATTTTGGTTGAAAATTCAACTATTTAGTGTAAAATTAAATTTTTTGCTAAAAATTCATATTTTCTGATTGAAAATTCAACCGTTTTTTTTAGAAAAATTGCATTGTCTTGAAAATTCAACAATTCGGCTGAAAATTCAACTATTTTAAAAATTTGATTAATTCTCTTCAATGGAAGTTTGATAGAAAATTCTTTTTTTTTGTTGAAAATTCAACCATTTTGGTTGAAAATTCAACTATTTTAAAAATTTGATTAATTCTCTTCAATTGAAAAGTCTACCTTTAAACTTTTCATTAAAAATTCATCTTTTTTAATTGAAAATTCAACAGCTTGGTCGAAAGTTGAAATAATTTGTTAAAAATTCATTTTATTGGTTAAAGATTGAACTACTTTGTTGATAATTCTTTTTTCTTATTGAAAAATGTGTTGATCTGAAAATTTAACTATGTCATTTTTGGTTGAAAATTGATCACTCTTAGTTGAAAATTCAAAATTCATGTAATTTGTTGAAAAACCGTCTTTTGATAGAAGATTCAACTATTGGTTTAAAAATTCACATGGTGCCTATATTTATTTTATTTCAAAAAATTGACTGTCCTATTTTGGTGACAAATCACCCTTATTCCGCACTTTTTAGAGCCTTTTGGACTGTAAAGTCTGTTACTGCAATTTCGAACCAAATAAATTTTTTTTTTCTAACTTTGGAAATTATATTACATACAGAAGAGATTGCAATGGTCCAGTAAAAATTGAAATCTTCAGTGAAATGAACGATGAGATCAACCTGCAAGAATTTCAAGCTTTCAGATCACAAAGGACTTTGATTTCAATTCATATAATAGGCAATAGGGCAGCGCATAGAAATGCTTTTCTTCATTCAAAATTCCCCACTCGATGCCAGGATCCTCTGGGACAATAGGGAGTCGTTAAAAGATAGCAAACAGAAAGTGTCGAGTTGTTATAACCGCCCACATGCATAGAAAAAACGAGTCACGGGTATAAATACCTGTCACTTAGCTTGTCTATCAAGAACTAAAAACAAAGTCAAACAAAAGATTTATGATAAAAAGCAATGCTAGATTCCGTCTATTAGAAAATTATAACGTCCCCAAAACAATATTTATAAAATATTTGAAAATACATTTTTTAAACAAACATAAGTTCAAAAAAACAAATTGTGCAAAAAAATTGCACAAGCGGCCTTAACAAGAAGTATGATCTTTAAAAAACTGTCTTCGAAAACAAATAATGAAGAAAATCAATTTGTGTAAGATAATTGCACAAAAAGAGTTAAAATAAGAGAAATATGTTAAAAAGTTATACTTTAAAACGGCTCATTAGAGACAGATATATGACAATTGAAAAAGAGGGAGAAAAAAAAGAGACTAATAGGGACTAATAGGACTAATAAAAAAACTTCGTGTTATGCTAATATTAATTAAAAACCAGAATTACATTCGAAGTTAATTAATTAGTAATTGTTAACATTTGATTATAAAATTTGTTTATCTTCAATATTTCTTAGAAATGATTGTACCAAAAAAAAAAAAAAAAATGAAACTTTAATTATCATCTCAATCCAACAATCTCCAGAATTTATTTAACTATTATTGGGTTTGAAATATCCGATGAAATCATAATGAAGAAATTTTCAATTCAAATCCATATTAAAAACTTATATTTTTTCCTTAAATCCAGTAAAAAATTGAAAAAAACAGAGGCCACATATTCATAGAAAAGAGATAGTGAAATCCAAGTGTTAAAGAAATACCTAAAAGACTGTATTAGAAATATTTTCACAAATGTATAAAATAAATTTTATGTAACACGAGTATGGTTTCCTCGTTTTCTCGGCTTGGTTTGCAGCAATAAAGTAGGTCTTTATTGGTGATGGGGTACTTTACCGGCCGCGGGAAATACGAATTAGGTCCGCGCGCATGCGCGTTAGTTACTTTGACCCACGCGTACTGTTCTGCGCAGTATTTGTCTCTTAAACTAACCACAAACCTTAGACGTAATATCATGAGAAAAAGCGGAAACCATACTCTTATTGCATAAAATATCGTGTGTAGCGCGGCAGCGAAGTATTTTTACGGCCGAGCGTGTTTCTAAAAACAGTTTTTAAAAAAACTTTCTTCTTTTGAGGCCTTCTTGTGCAACTTTTTTGCACAATTTGATTTTTTGAAACTTATGTTTGTTTAAAAAATGTACTTTCAAATATGTAATAAACAGAGACATCAATCCATAGACCCTGTAGCGTTCACTCGTTCTCTAGCGTTCGGTTCTTTTACCATTCTCAACATTTCGATTCTTGGTCAACCAAAAAAAAAAAAAAATTATTTTATGTCAAAAATAGAAATGCAATTTGGGGCCATTCAAAAACGTTACATCAACAAGAGGGGGGGGGGTAACTTATTTTACAAGTTTTAACTGTTTTTAAAGAATTCTATTCTATTAATTAATTAAAAATTTAATTACATGGTTGAAAATTCAACTATTTTGTTGTAAAGTCATCTTGTTTGGCCGAAACTTGGACTGCTTGTTAAACATTTATCTTTTCAGATAGAAAATTCGTCCTTTTGAATTTAAAATTGATCTTTCAGTAGAAATATCATATTTTATGGTTGAAAATTAATTTTTTTTTTAGTTGAAGTTAATTTGTTTATTTTTAAGATCTAATATTATACTTTTTGGTTAAAAATTCATGTCTTTTGGTTAAAAAATTTACTATTTGGTTTCACATTTTTTATTATTTTGTTGAACATTCAACTATTTTGTTGAAAATTCATCTTTTTTGATCTACTATTACACTTGTTCGTTTAAAATGTATGTCTTTCTGTTAAGAAGTATATCATTTGATTGCTAATTTTATTATTTTATTGAAATTCTACGATTTTATTAAAAAATCAGAATTTTGTTATCGAAAGTTCAACTGTTTTGTTAAAAATTCGTATTTTTAGATAGAAAATTCGTCCTTTTAAATTGAAAATTCCTTTTTCATGGGTTGAAAGTTAATTTTTTTTATTTTCAAAGTCTAATATTATATTTATGAATCATACTTCATGTCATTTGGTTAACAAGTCTTCTATTTAATTGCAAATTTTTTATTATTTTTTGAAAATTCAACAAATTTGTTAAAAATTCATCCCTTTGGTAGAAAGTTCAATTGTTTTCTTGAACATTCATCTTTTTGGATAAGAAAATTTGTCCTTTTTGAATGAAAATTCATCTTTTTTTTTTATTGTAAATTCCTCTTTTTTAGTTGAACTGTCATCTTTTTTGTTTAAAAATTTCACCATTCGGTTGAAAATTTAAATTTTCGGTTGAAAATGAACTATTTTGGTCGAAAATAACATTTTATTAAAATTCATATTTTTGAGTTGAAAACTTAACTCTTTTGTAGAAAATTCTTCTTTGTGACTTAAAAATTCGCATTTTTGCTGATACTTGATGATACATATTCAAAATTCAAATGTCTTCTGAAAAAATCGTCTTCTTGACTAAAAAATTTAACTATGTATGTATTTGTTTGGAAATAGAACTTTTTATTGAAAATTTATATTTTCGAGTTAAAAATTCAATTGTTTTGTTGAACCTTTTTTGTTAAAAATTCTTCTGATTTGTCGAAGATTGAAATATTTAGTTGAAAATTATTTCTTTTTTGGTTGAAAAGTAATTTTTTCAATTAAAAATTTAACTATTCCATTTTTTGTTGCAAACTGATTGTTTCTGGTTGGAAATTCAGCAATTTGGTCGAAAATGCATGTTTTGTTTTTGATTGAAAATTCAACTGCTTGGTTGAAAGATGAACAATTGAACTTTCTTAAAAATTAATTTTATTGCTTTAAGATTGAACTACTTTGTTGCAATTTTTTTTAACTAATTTGATCAGCTGAAAATTTGATTATTCCATTGTTGGTTGAAAATCTATCGTTTTTATTTGAAAATTCAACTATTTTGTTCAAAATTATTTTATTCATCTCTTTTGGTAGAAATTTTATCTTCTTTGGTAAAAAATTGAACTGTTGGGTAAAAAATTAATCTGTATTAAGTCATTGAATGAGAATTCAGCTATTTTGATTCAAATTCGTCTTATGTGGTTGAATTTGACTAATTTTATTTGAATTGAAATCTTGTTTTTATTGCAAATTCAACTACTTTTGGTTGAAATTTAATTATTTTGTTCAAAATTCAATTATTTTGTTGAAAGTTCGTCTTTTTGCATTAAAAATTCTTCTTTTTGGATTGTTTTGTTGAACATTCGTCTGTTTACATAAAAAATTTATCTTTTTTTGTTGAGAATTACACTGTTTTCTACCAAATGCAATTTTTCTTTTTCTTTTAACATTTTTTCGTTGAACATTCATCTCTTTTGGTAGGAAATTAATCTTTTTTGTTTAAAAATTCAACCATTTTGTTGCAAATTCAATACATATTTCGAACTGAAATATTTTATATTCAATTCAATATGGTACCAATACATTAATTTTATGTAAAAGAATTTATTTCCCTTTTATTCACCTATTTTCGTGAAAAACCACCCTATTTTCCCTCACTGTAAGAAATTTTTCGGGAAAATTCCCGAAAAAGTTCGGGAAGC
>CAKNYM010052854.1:201253-220864 GCA_932195095.1 Andricus curvator
CTGAAATAAAGTTTCTTCTCTCGATCTCTCTAGTTCTCTCCGGAAATCAGAAGTTCGGTGGTTCGAACCCCAGCGGAGCGAAAGGAGAATATCTTTTTTCAGAAAAAAATAATTAAAATAATTTTTAATTCATAGCTTCATCTAGTCTGAAAAGACGTTGAAAAATTCTGTTATTCTCTAATGATAATACAGGTTTCTTCAAACATTTATCTCCAATTTTGAATTTAACTATTCCATTTTTATTTGATGGTTAATCCCTGAAAAGTTGAAAATACAGCTATTTAGTAGAAAAGTAAAGTTTTTTTTTTTTGTTGAAGTCGACTGGTTAATAATTCGTTTTTTCTGCTTAGAAATTAATGTTGATGAACTGAAAATTTAACAATTCCATTTTTGGTTCAAAACTTATCTTTTTTAATTGAAAATTCATCTCTTAGTAGAAAAATTAATCTTCTTGGTTGAAAATTCCTCTTTGTATTTTGAAGATTTACTTATTTTGTTGAAAATTCGACTGTTTTATTGAAAATTTAACTGTTTTGTTGGAAATTCGTCCTTTTAGATTGAAAATTACTCTTTTATGGTAGAAGTGTCATCTTTCTTTGTTGAAAATTAAATTTTTTGATGAAGATCCAAATTTTCGGGTTGAAATCAACAGTTTTCTGAAAATTTATCCTTTTGGCTTGCAAATTTTACTATTTAAATAAAAATTCAACTGTTTTTGGAAGTATTTTTTCTTCTTTGTATGAAAATCCGACCATGCATGTGGTTGAAAATGCACCTTTGTAGGTTAAAAATTCAACTAATTGTTTTACAATTCAAGTAGTTTGTTACAAATTTGATTAGTTTGTTGAAAATTCAACTATTTTGTTAAAATAATCTTCTTTGGTCAAAAATTCAACATATTTGTTAAAAATTAATCTTTTATGGTTGAAAAGTAATTTTTTCTTGGTAGAAAGAAAGAAAATTTAACTATTCGGTTAAAAGTTCAACTTTTTTGTTAAAAATGCGTCTTTTTTTGGTTAAAAGTTCAGCTGTGGTTGTGGATGTAACTGTTTGGTTAAAAATTAATTCTCTTCTGTGGAAAATTCATCTCCTTTAGTAGAGTTTTTTGGTCGAAAATTCAATATGGTATCCCCTTATTTCCCCTGTTTTGAGAGAATTTCCGGTTACATTACTGGGGGGCGCGGCCCGGAAAGACAAAACTAAGGTCGTAAACGTTTTAGATTTTTAATTTTTTTTCTTCATCATTATTGTTCTTAACAATTTTAGTTGAGTTTTTTTTCTTTAGACAATATTTTTTTTGTAGGAAGAATATGCTAATTAAATATACAGTATAAAAATGATGGATGTTATTTGGAATTGAGAAACTGGTAGTTGACATGAAGTAGTCTGTTACAATATTTGTGTGTGTAACCTTTGCGAATTTGAAATATAGTAAGATAATATGAGACTTTGTGCCAAGGAACTTGACTTGGAATTCTAGACAGGATGGCATGCGAGAACTTGATGTATTTTAAGCAGGAACCGCATGCATCTTGTCGCTGTCCACGTGGCACGCGTATAAGGGGTGATTCTAAATTTGAGAACTTCCAAAATTTGTAAAATATGAATAATTTTTAAAAATGTCATTTCTAAATTCAACTCGAGCAAACAACCTTTTTTATCAACTATCATTTCCAACTTAAAAATGTTGTTTCTTCAGGAGCCAAAAAGGATGAATTTTCAATCAAGAAGATTAATTTTCTACCAAAAGAGACGAATTTTCAACTGAATAGTTGACTTTTCAACTAGAAAAGATCAACTTTCAATTAAAAATATCCACTTTCAACAATAAATGGAATAGTTACATTTTGAATTAAAATAATTAATTCTCAACCAAAAAAGAAAAACGAATTGTCAACAAAATAGTTAAATTTTGAAACAAAGAAATGAGTTTTCAACTAAAATTATGAATCTTCAACAACAACAAAATAAATTTGCCACAAAAGGTTTCAACATTCAAGCAAATAGATTAAGTTACAACAAAAATATGATTTTTTAACCCAGAAATTTAATTTACTACAAAAAAATGAGTTTTCAAAAATTAGTTCAACTTCGAACCATGTAGTTTCATTTAAAAAAAAAAAAGAATAATTTTTAACAAAATAATTGAAATTACTACTAAAATAGTTGAATTTTCTACCAAAAATATGAATTTTCAACGAAAAAGTTATTTTTCCACAAATTGTTGAACATTCAACACAAAAGGACGATTTTTTTCAAACAGTTGAATTTTGTACCTCAAAGAAATATGAATTTGCAACAAAAAAGTCCATTACAACCAAATAGTTAAATTTTTAAATAAAATTTTGAATCTACAAGACCAAAAAAGATTTTCTTACGAAGCAGTTCAACTTTAAACTAACTAGTTGTTTTTTTCAAATAGTTAAATTTTCAAAAAAGAAGAGATGAGTTTTCAACTAAAATTATGAATCTTCAAGGTTGACCAAGAAACCGGAACTCTGAGAACGGCACTTAGATCCGAACTGATAAGAAAACGATATCAAGGTTTATTAAATATATATATATATATATATATATATTATATTTATATTATTATCAAGGCTCAATATCTCTGTTTTTTAAATTTTTTTAGAGGAAGTTTGTAAGCAGAATATTAACAAGACAATTTGTGCAAAAAGTTATGATTGAACAAAAAGGCACAATATTATGAATCCAAAAATCATTTTATTTAAGAAGTATATTATATTTAGAAAAACTGATTTTTGGATTCATAATATATTCGAGCCTTTTTGTTTAAAAATAACTTTTTGCACAAATTGTCTTCTTAATATTGTGTTGATGAATCATCAAATAAAAAAAAATTCAAGAAAGGGTTTTAAACATTTAAGCAAATAGATGAATTTACGAACAAAAATATGATTTCCAACCCAGAGAATCAATTTACTGTCAAAAAGACGAATTTTCAACAAACTACATGAATTATGAACCAATTAACCAAACAGAAAAATTTTCAATTAAAAAAAACGAATTTTTAACAAAATAGTTGAATTTTCTACTAAAATAGTTAAAGTTCCCACCAAACATATGAATTTTCAATCAAGAAGTTAACTTTCGGCCAAGTAGTTTAATTTTCCACTAAACTGATAACTGATAAAAAAAACTGATAACTCTTTTGAAGTTAAACGGACGAATTTTTTAGAAAACAGTTTATTTTCTATCCCAAAAAAATATGAATTTGCAACAAAAATATTAATTTATAACCAAAAAGTTGAATTTTCAACTGAAATGATGAATCTTCAAAACAACAAATGATTTTTTGACGAAGCAGCCCAACTTTAAATCAAGTAGTTGATTTTTCAACCAAAAAAAAGATTAATTCTCAACAAAATATGTTATAGTTGATATTTCAACCAACATTTTTTTTATAAAAAATAATAATTTACGAAGTGTTTCGTGTCGAAATTCATTTTTCGACTAGTCGCAGACAATAATTTAACCAAAATTAATTTTTATATAGCAAACAAAGTTAGCTAAGTAAATTTAATTTTTTACGAATATTAGAAAAATTTGTAACTAATTTGGGATCTATTAATTCCTTGTCACTTTAAGATTGTAAATTTTTAATATTTTTCTTAACCTTTTGCAAAGAATCAGAAAAAGATAGTTTGATAATGGAAACAGACTAAGTAGGTCGCGTTAATAATTTGTCAACATGGCCTTCTTATTGTTTCAATAGAGTTCAGAAGGTTACACATCGAGTCGGTTTATTAAACATTTTTTTACGTTTTCCGTATTCATAACTTTTTAAAAATCATTATATAGAGTCCTGAATAAGTTTATATATTTTATCAAGCAATTATTTGTTTTTTACTATTGAATTAGGAAATAACTTGACTAATTGAATGAGTAATTTTTATTACTCTTTAGTGGACCACTTTTCGCTAATCAAATCTGTAAAATTTCACTATTCTTTAAGTTTTAAACATTTTGAATCAGAGGACAATAAAGTATCATTTGAGTAAGGAAATAGCTATGAAATAAAAATAAACTTCTTTAGACCCTCAAGTTTTTCCTTATTCAAGGCAAATCATTTTTACAAAGTTTGCTAAATAATTGCAATTTTCTATGGAAAATTAGAAAAATGTACAACCATAAAAAAATTTCAATCGAAAACAAAACTCTGATAAAAAGCAGCACAATCATTTGAAGCCCACTGATCCCTTATCATTTTAAGATAGTCTAAACTTAGACTCTAGGTCTAGGTCTCGTTTAAAATTTCACAATGACCTTCTTGTTATGTCAATAGAGTTAAGAATGTCACATCATCGCATTCTTTTATTAAACTCTTCTATTTTTCACGTTTTCCATTTTCAAAAACTTTTTAAAAATTATTATATACAGTCCTAAGTAAATTTATTCATTTGTTTACAGCAATTAGTTGCTTTTTATTATTGAAGTAGAAAATATCTCTACTAATTCAATTAGTGATTTTTTACTAATCTTTTGTGGCTCACATTTTGCTCATCGAATCTGTAACATTTCACTAATAATAAGTTAAATTTCACCATTTTTAATTTAATTAGGCTTAAAACTAGGGGAAACAACCCTACATTAGATTATGATTTACGGTAGATAATCTTAATTAACTGGAAAACTGACAAAAAATGTTAATTACTTTTGTTAGTATAACGTTTCAGCAAAGGTACTATATTTTCTGACGAAGTTTTATTAATATTTTATAATTAATTAATGTGTGAGAGCAAAAAATGTATTTTTAACAATAATTAACGATTATCTATTGATGGACAGAGGTGTCAAAATCGCACCCTTGACGAGGTCTAATAACAATGTTTAATACAGCTAATTGATTAATTTCGTGATATTTTTTTTCTATTAAAATTCTCAATTAAATATGTAAACTTTATTAAACAACGATAATCTTTCTTTATTTTTGGAAACTGATGCACATAAATGTTGTTGAATTTTTTTCCTATCTACTGTATGGTGGTTTCCCCTATCTTTTGCATAGGGGAAAAATGATATAAAATTAAACAACTTCCTTTAGGCACTCAAGTTCATACTTATTCAAGCTGATGCTTATTCATCGTAAACAATTTATACAACATTTGCTAAATAATTGCAATTTTCTATGGAAAATAAGCAAAATACAGAACCAAAGAAAAAAGTTTTAAATCGAAAACAGAACTCTGTTCTAACGTATCGCATGAGGACTCTGAATGTTAGGGTGGTCCAATTTTTTTTTTAATTTTCATGCATATCGCCCAGAAATTGTATCGAATCCACAAAAAAATAAATCCTTTTTTCTTGTTAAAAAAAAAAGATATTTAGACGTTCCGCAAGTCCCATGAAGTTTAACACGTATTTTCTATATAAAAAAAGATATTTTTGTAAATTTTATACGGAATTGTCAATATTAGGTGAATCGAGTTAAAACTCAACATTTTTTTTCATAATGAGCCATAGAACACGAATAAAACCTTATTTTTCAAATATCACCCCAATGACCGTTTTTTAGCGTCCCGAAAAAAACCCATAAGTCAAAAATTGGGTTTTGCGAGTTTTTGGCGCTAATTATGATTTTTTTGCTATTTTTTATACAAATTGTTTTTAATACATGAAATACTACTTTCTACTGATAATTAGATATTTACATGAATTGTTCAAATGATTTATTATTATTTATCACAGTATTTTCTTAGAATAATGCTAGAAAGTTGCAGATTTTTCTTTAACTTCACACTTTTCAATTAGTGTGAGGTAATAATTAATGAAACTCCACAAAATGAATTGTTTAAATAAATTATTATTGCTAATAACTATCTTCTTCTATAGTAATTCTAGATAGTTGCAGTTTTTCTGAAATTTTCAACTTTTTGTCCACTTTGTACTTAGAGTGGGCTAATAATAAATGCAATTTAGTCAAAATAATTGTTTAAACAAATTTATTATTATTTATAATTGTCTACTCCTATGTTGATGCTAGATAGGTTTTTTATTTAATTGTTTAAGCAATTATGTTTGTTGATTCAAAATAATTATCACCTTAATCTAATTGAAAACTTGAAAATAAGTTTGGAAATTCGGAAAAACCGTTACGAAAAAAAGTAACGACTTTCTAACTCCATTCTAAAAGAAAATTGCTGAAAATAATGATGAATTATTCAAACAATTTATATAAACATGTAAATATCATTAGAAAGTAGTATTTTATATATTAGAAACAATTTGTATTATAAAACCGCAAAAAAAAGCATAATTAGCACCAAAAATCGAAAAAAAATTTCACTAATGGGTTTTTTTTGGGACACTTATGGGGGTGATATTTTAAAATTAATCATTTATTTGTATTGTGTAGATAATTTTGAAGAGAAATGTTTCGTTTTTGACCACCTTACTGAATATGAATAATTTATTTATAGCCCATATTGATCTATTTTAATTTCAAGATTGTAAAAAATTCTTATCTTTCTAAACTTTGTTCAAACAATCAGAAGGCAACATTATGAAGATGGAAAGAGACTAGCTATATGACCTCTTTACTTTTTAAATAAAGTAAGAAATGTTGCACCATCAGGATTTTTTATTAAACTTTTATATTTTTCACGTGTTCCATGTTTATAACTTTTTAAAATTATTATATACAGTCCTAAATAAACTTCGTTTTACCAAGCAATTACTTTTCCACTGCACAGTGGGAAAAAATGACTTTTTTGGTTGAAAATAACGTAAAGCCCACAAATATTGACCGATTTGGACAAAAAAAAATTGAAAAAGAAGTGATAAGATTTCTAAGATAGTTGTCGAGCCTGATTTTCAAATTAGGCTTTCAATTTTGTTATAAATAAACAAATATGACGAAAAAAAGGGCCATTTTTTCTATTTGACGTTCCTGGTGCTCGTCATTAACAAGAAAATTGTTGAAATCACCTAAGTTTCATAGAGTAACATTAGTTAAAGATATTCCAATATTATATAATAAACAAAACAAAATTTTATGAACAAATTATTTCTTGAAAGAATGTTTTCTACGATTTTCCATAATTTTACGTTTCTTCAAGTTATATTGCAAGAAATTTGGATATAAACAATATAATGATGAAGACATTTCTTTTTGAGATTATTATTGTTAATATTATAAGAAAATTTAATAAAGAAATGCATTAATCAGGCATTTTTCGACAGAAAAATTCGATTTTTTCGATGTAAATTTTTTTAGTTAGGAAATTTATGATAATTGTAGCAAAATTCATAATTTTTTTATTAATCTTATGATTTTTTTTTAACAAATTCCATAAACAAAAGCATTATTCGGGCATTTGTTGGCAGGAAAAATTCGTTTCTTTCAATGCCAGTCCTTTCATTGGGGAACTTCATGACAATTTCAGGAACATTCATAATCAGTTGATAAATTTCATGATTTTTTTGAACAAATTTAATAAAAAAATGCATTAATCAGGCATTTTTCGACATAAAAATTCGTTTTTTCCGATGTCAACTTTTTAAATTAGAAACTTCATGATAATTGCAGCAAAATTCATAATTTTGTGATCAATTTTATGGTTTTTTCAAACAAACTTAATGAAAAAATGAATTATGGGGCATCTGTCGACGGAAAAATTCTAAGAAACTTAAACTGAAAGGACTGAGATTGACAAAAACAAACTTTTTTGTCAACAAATACCGAAATAATGCATATATTTATTAAATTTGTTTGAAACATCATAGAATTTATCAACTAAGTATGAGTGTTAATGAAATTATCATTAAGTTCCCAATTAAAAAGACAGTCATAAAAAAAAAACAATTTTCTCATCGACAGATGCCCGAATAATGCATTTGTTTATCAAATTTGTTTAAAAAAAATATAAAGTGTATCAACCAATTATGAATGTTGCTGAAATTATCATGAAGTTCTCAATTAAAAAGGCTGTCATCGAAAAAAACGAATTTTTCCGTCCGCAGATGCCCGAATAATGCATTTGTTTCTTAAATTTGTTTTAAAAAATCATAAAATTTATCGAATAATCATGAATTTTGCTGAATTTATGATGAATATCCCAATTAAAAAGTCTAAAATCGAAAAAAAAAGAATTTTTCCGTAGACAGATGCCCCAATAATGCATTTGTTTATTAAATTTGATTAAAAAATCATTGAATTGATGAAAAATTATGAATTTTGCTGAAATTATCATAAAGTTCCCAACTGAAAGGACTGGTATTGAAAAAAACGAATTTTTCTGTCAAAAAATGCCCGAATAATGCATTTGTTTATTAAATTTGTTCTAAAAAATCATGAGATTATTCAAAAAATTATGAATTTTGCTAAAATTATCATAAAGTTCCTAATTAAAAAAATTGACATCGAAAAAATCGAATTTTTCTATCAAAAAATGCCTGATTAATGCAGTTGTTTATTAACAATAATAAACTCAAGAAGAAATTTCTTCATCATTACATTGTTTACATCCAAATTTCTTGCAATATAACTTCATGAAACGTAAAATTATGGAAAATCGTAGAAAACATTCTTTCAATAAATAATTTGTTTATTATATAATATCGGAACATCTTTAACGAATGTTACTTTATGAAACTTAGGTGACTTAAAACAATTTTCCTGTTATTGACGAGCACCGGGAACGTCAAATAGAAAAAATGGCCATTTTTTTCGTCATATTTGTTTATTTATAAAAAAATTGAAAGCTTAATTTAAAAATCAGGCTCGACATCTCTCTTAGAAATATTATCAGCTTTTTTTCAAATTTTTTGTGTCGAAATCAGTCAATATTTGTGGGCTGTACGTTATTTTGAACCAAAAAAGTCATTTTTTCCCACTGTAAACTGTTGAATTAGGAAATATCTCGACTGATCAAATTAGTAATTTTCTACTAATAATTCGTGGCTCACTATTCGCTAATAGAATCGGTAATATTTCATTAGTGATTAGTTAAATTTTACTTTTTATTCATTACTTTTGCTTCCTCATAGAGAAACCTTTGTAATGGTAACATTTTTCGAAATGTTTAAATTCATTTAATTGAACCTTCCCCAATTTAAAAATGTCTAATACAATATTCTAAACAATTGTCCGGATGTGTGTGTGTATGTGTGTGGATGTGTGGATGTGTGTGTGGATGTGTGGATGTGTGGATGTCACACTTTTTTGTGAACACGATAACTTGAAAACGGTTGCAGATGAATTGACGAAATTTGAAGGGCCTACTTTCCCAACTAATATCTTGAAATTGACCGAAGGATTTCTAAAAACATTTTTTGCGTTTTTTTAGCACTTAATAATATTTTAAAAATCGGTTTTTTATAGTAAAACTTTTTTTATTGGCATAATTCAAAGTTGATGCAAGAATATAAAAGATTCCTTGGTTCGAGACGAATCGATTGACCCATAATATTAATACATTTTATTGAAGATTAGGGAAGCTATGTTAATGCATAATATTTGCAAATACGCTTTTTTATAGTAAAACTTTTTTCTTCAATATAATTTAAAGTTGATGCAAGAACAGAAAAGATTCCTTGGTTCGAGACGAATCGATTGACCTATAATATTAAAATATTTTATTAAAGCGTAGGGAAAAGTTATGGTAATTTATATATTTTGAAAATCGGTTTTTTATAGTAAAACTTTGTTCATGAACACAATTCAAAGTTGATGCAAAAACATAAAATATGTGTTGATTCAAGACGAATCGATTGACCTATAATATTAATACATTTTATTAAAGAGTAAGGAAGCTATGGTAATGCATAATATTTGAAAATACGGTTTGTTATAGTAAAACTTTTTTCTTCAATATAATTCAAAGTTGATGCAAGAATATAAAAGATTCCTTGCTTCGAGACGAATCGATTGACCTACAATATTAATACATTTTATTAAAGATTAGGGAAGTTATGCTAATTTAAATATTTTTAAAATCGATTTTTATACTAAAAATGTTCTCATTCTCATAATTTAAAGTTGATTGCGAGAATAGAAAAGTTGTGTTGATTCAAGACGAATCGATTGATCTATAACATTGATATATTTTATTGAAGAGTAAGGAAGATATGGTAATCCATAATATTTGAAAACACGGTTTTTTATAGTAAAACTTTTTTCAACGAACATAATTTACAATTGATGCAAGAACGGAAAAGATTCCTTGATTCGACGAAAATCGATTGATCTATAATATGAATACAGTAATACACTTTATTGAAGATTAAGGAAGTTATGCTCATTTATATTATATGAATCATCTGCGTTTCTATTAGAAAAACTTTTTTCATCGACATAATTCAAAGTTGACGACGCATGAATAGAAAAGATTTTTGGATCATAAATTTTCAAATAGAATAATTCTGACAATTTAAAAAAAAGTCATAAAGCTGGCAAAGGGATAGGGTGCGTCAGAACTTTCCCCTTCCCTTTTCCAGCTCGAAAAATTATCATTACGAATTCAAAATTTGATTTGTCTGATTTTTCTTTGTATTTCAAAAATTGTTTGTATTATTTTGTAATTTTGTATTTTTTGTAAATTTCTATTTTTAAATTGATCATAATGAAGACTTTAGTTTGTCTATTATTGAAAAAAATAACTAATGCTTCCTCTATGAGGAAGCAAATACATTTGCTAACGGGAAGCAAAGTGCCCCTCATGCCTAATTAAGAAAAGTAAAATAAAGGTAGAAATTTCAGTCGAATCTCGCTCAGATGATTGCAACGAGCTTCATTTTTTTCAAGTTCTGTTACCTAATTATAAATATATTATGAAATATTCATGAAGAAACACAACTTTGACATAAAACATAAAAAATTTATTCTTTCTTAACATTTTTCTGCATGGCGGCGTGATGTTTACCTAAGAATATTTAAGTAATATGATCATGTATACTGTATAACAGCATCCCAGTGCAAACGTAATAAAGTCGAACACTACATGCAATTAAACACTGTCTATGAAAATTTA
Organism: Andricus curvator; assembly: GCA_932195095.1. NCBI lineage: Eukaryota > Metazoa > Arthropoda > Insecta > Hymenoptera > Cynipidae > Andricus > Andricus curvator. The sequence goes on from CAKNYM010052854.1 coordinate 212,245, forward strand.
ATTTACTCAGAGATTGATGTGTGTGGATTAGAGTGTACCAAAAATTTTTTTATCGAATTTTTATGAATAACGCCCGAAAATTTGTTCGAATCCACACAAAAATAAATCCATTTGAAAAAAATTATATTTAGAGTTAGCGCAAGCCCCATGAAGTTTAACACGTATTTCCCATAAAAAAAATACGTTTTTGTAAATTTTATTCAGAATCCTCAATATTAGCTGAATCGAGTTGAAAATCAACATTTCTCTTCACAATTATCCATAGGATACGAATAAAATATTGATTTTGTAATTTCACCCCCATAGGTCTCTTTTATACGGTTCCAAAAAAACCAAAAAAAAACAACAAGTGAAAAAATGGGTTTTGCCTACTATTTGTCTACTCTTCCCATGGGGTGAATTAATAATTAATTCAATTGAGCAAAAATAATTATTTAAACAAACTATTATTATATATTAATATATAACTATTATTATATATTATATATAACTATATTATTAAGCCAACGGCCATGCCACGCTGAAAAAACCAGTTCTCGTCAGATCACTGAAGTTAAGCAGCGTTGGGCGCGGTTAGTACTTGGATGGGTGACCATTCGAGAATACTGTGTGCTGTTGGCATATTATGGGTGTGGTGAGCCCAAAATTGTAGTTATTTATAACTACAAGAAAACTATCCACCTAGAAACACTACCCGAATCGGGTAGTGTCACGCCTACCCTGAAAGGGAAATGGCTTAATGGTATACATTATTGCTTATAACTATCTTCTTCTTGAATAATGCAATATAGTTGCAGTTTCTTTCGAAATGTTTAACTTTTCATCCACTTTTTAGTTAGTGAAGTACTAAATAATGAAAGTTAACAAACATAGTTGTTTGAACAATTTATAATTGCTTATAACTATCTTCTCTTAGATAAGTGCTAAAAAGTTGCGGTTTTTTCTGAACTCTTAAACTTTTTGTCCACTTTTCACTTAATGAGGTAATAATTGATGCAAGTCAACAAACATGCTTATTTGAACAATTGATTATTGTTTATAACTATATTCTTTTAGAATAATGCTAGAAAGTTTATTTTTTTCTAAAGTCTTTAGTTTTGTTTTGACTTTTTAGTTATGAACAAATAATAAGTAAATCTCAACATCTAAATGCTAAAAAAATTAATTTCAACAAAAGAGCTATCTTACACAAGAGATAAAAACAAAGAATGGAATAATTAGGAGTAGGTGGGAGTAGGTGGGAGAACTAGGTGTGTAAATGACTTGTAAAAGTTTTGTTTTAAACTACAACTAGAAGTTTACAGCAAAGCGTAAAAAAATTTGAAATTGAACATATTTTAATATTAGCCCCCCTCCAGCAAAATATATTCACGAAAAAGAAAGAGATTGTTTAAAATATGTTTGTCTCTAATGTTTATTTATCATTTCTTCATACCTAAAAAGGCATAGCAAAGTTAAACATTTCAGAAGAAACCGCAACTTTCTAGCATTTATCTAAGATAAAATAGTTATAAACAATAATACATTGTTTAAACAACTATTTTTATTAACTTGCATTAATTATTACCTCGCTAATTGAAAAGTGGGCAAAAAGGTAAAAATTTCAGAAAAAAATGCAATTTCTTGCATTCTTCCAAGATAATATTTTTAACAAAAATAATAAATTATTCAAACAATTATGTTGGATAAAAAGTGGGATATTTTTGAAAAAACAGCGACTTGCAATCTCCATTCTAAGAGAAAATTGCTAAAAAAATGATAAATTGTTTAAAAAATTTATGTAAACGTCTAATTATTAGTATAAAGTAGTGTTTTATGTATCAGAAACAATTTGCATTGAAAAAACGGTACAAAAAATCATAATTAGCGCCAAAAACTCGCAAAACCCATTTTTTCACTTATGGTGTTTTTTTGGACCCTATATAAAACAGACTTATGGGGGTGATATTTGAAAATTAATAATGAAGTAATATTCTATGGCTAATTGTGAAGAGAAATGTTGAGTTGCAACTCGATTCAGCTAATATTGAGGATTCTGAATAAAATTGACAAAGACGTCTTTTTTAGATACTTATGGGAAATACGTGTTAAACTTTATAGGGCTTGCGCCACCTCTAAATATCATAAAAAAATGGATTTATTTTTGTGTGGATTCGAACAAATTTTGCGGGCGTTATTCATAAAAATTTGAAAAAAAATTCCAATGCATTTTTGGACCACCCTTGTGTGGATTCTTGAACCTCGACTTTGATAAAATCAACTTCATAGAAAAAGATCATCATCGCTAATAACTTGAGAATTATGGCTTGTAGTAAAAATTTCTTATTTCTGTTTAAGATTATTGAAAAAAATTTGTTTAATCAGTTCTGTTCATAGAGGGTTTCTATTTATAACAATGAAGCAGGAGACTTTATAAACAATAAACAATGCTATTAATGATAGGTACGGATTCTGCAACAGTTTTAGAGAAGATTATGATACTGGTTGACCTGGATGATTTTTTATTAAAAAATAAAAAGTCTGGCTTGCCTCGCAATTTTTTGTCAACAATTCCCGGAAAGAAGTTTTCATTTGATCGGGAGATTTCTTTTTGTTATCAAGAGATCTAACCACGATATAGATAAATGTTTACAATTTTTCTGAGCTTTTCTGTCAATGAGTGAAGTAATATGCTGGTATCGATAGATAGCTTATATTATTTTTTCCGTGTAGTTAAAGTTTGCAATCATAAAGATGGATTTTCACCCAAAACAATTAATTTTTAACAAAATAGTTCAAATTTAAACTAAGTATTTAAATTTTTTTGGTGAAAAATGAGACTTTTTAACAAAATAGTTGCATTTTCAACAAAAGGAATTTAATTTTCAACCAAATAGTAGAAATTATAACCAAAGGAGATCAATTCTGAACCAAAAATATAATGGTAGAATTTTCAGCCAAAAAAAGTTTATTATTGAATTGCACTGTTGCAGGGTCATCTTTTTCAAACTTTGTTGAAATTTATCATCAGAAAAAGTACTAATGCGTAGACCGAGTAGATCGTAGACATAAAATATTTATTCAAATAGAATTTGGTTGAAAACCAATTTTTGTAATAAAAAGGCGTTATACTTTCCTTTATGAATACCCTACAATCTACATAAATGGATCATTCGATTGAAATTCATATTCTATCCGTATCAGATCAGTTCTTTAAGTTTCACTTCGTTTGTCGAATTGAAATCATGTTCCAAGCAGAAAATCTGTTCTGTTCAATTTGGACATCATTCAACTGTCTTCTACTCAGATCCGAGTTTATTTTGAACTAGTTTCTATTCAGATTTTTCACTACTATGATCTATTCGGATTTACGAGTTCATTTTGAATTAATCTCAGTTTGGTCTTCCAAAATGATCTTACCAGATCGCGAATTAAGTCCCTACGTTAAATCGGTTCAATATGTAAATTATCAACAGTAATCTTATCAGATTTCCGGACACATTTTTAATTGATCTCAGTTTGGATTTCTAAATTGTTCCAGATCGCGAACTAAGTTCCTAAGTCAATTCAAGTTGGACATTCTCCACTTAGTTTATGGACGTCCTCGAAGTACCTGAATTGGAAAGACTCGTCTTGAATTTAATGTGAAGTAAACGAATTTGTTGCATCTGCCTCTTTGATATCGAAGATTCTGCTTGTTAAGAACCACACAAGCAGAAAATATGACAAAGGTAAAAGAGTGTAGAGATAAGTAGCATGGTGGGACGTGGGAAATTGTGCTTGCGATGAGCGAGTTGCTATGCCCAGAACTATTCACCTGTCAACCAGGTCTTTCTTCTTTTTCTTCCTCCAATTCCAACTCGCTCTCTTTTCTCTTTTTCTACCTTGGCATCTTCTTCTTGGCATAACCATAACCATAACCATAGCCACCAGCTCAGCGCGTCAAGCCTACCAAAACATCTTCGACGTCCTCCATTTGACTCTATTCATCGACGGTGAAACAGCTTAATATAATCCTATTTGAGAAGGCGCATCTATTGTGTCCCGCGAAGGAACGTGACCGAAATTATTTACTCATTTATTAAAAGTCGCGTTCCACGGTAGCCGTGACGGCAGACCTGCCACCCAAATTCGCCCGTGGGGCGAATTAGTTTAATCTATTGATATGACAATGCCTAATTCTAAGGAGGCTTACTTTTTCTTAATGGATTATTACAATTAGGAACGAATTTTATATTAAAATTCTTAGATGCGAAACCAGAAAATTTTCAGGCAAAGCTTAACAACAACCCTATAAGAAGAAACTGATCATAAATTACATATCAATGAACCACAATGAACTATAACTTTAGTATGAATATTTCCTAAAATGCATAACAGAGGCAGATTAAGCTAGACAGCAACATTTCCTAATAAAATCTATAGCAATGGAGTCTCATAACGTCAAGAACTAATGTTATAACAAATTCTAACAACTACCTTGTTAATTTAAATTCAATTATTAGTGTGAATAATTCAGTAATGTTTCCCGAAATACATAACAAAGGCTGATTAAGTTAGACAGCATTCCGCAACATTTCCTGATCAAACCCATAACAATGGAACCTGATAACGTCGAAAATATACGTTGACAAAGTCTAACGACAACCTTCTCAATTTTAATTCAATTAAAACACACTGCACTTAAAAATAATACGAAAAAGAAATATATCATAGACCCTATCCCAGAACGGCTCCTACCATCTTTCCTAGCAACGAACCTCAACAAAAACAATAAAATATTTAAATGCAAGTTAATTACTGCCAAGCAACGAATTATAAAAACTTCTTAGCGAGAAACTCAACATAAAAATAACGAACGGTAATATTTACATGTAAAATTTTTTTGTATTGTTTTTTAGAAATTGCTTAACACTAAACAGAAACAGAGGTCTTTTGGACTACATGTGCAAGATTCAGCCATGCATTTTTAGCAGGACCTAAAACTTGTAGAAGTGAATCTTAAACTATGAAAATTAATTTTTAATAAAGTTTTGATGATCGATTACGAAATAAGAATGAACTAAGAATCACCCAACAATGAAATATAACAAATTTAGTCACGCAGTTTCCCATTCACCCTTACACATGCTTTGCTACCTGCATATATTGTTTTGATGGTTTGTAGGAGCCTTCCATTGACTCCGCACTCTTTGAGGACTTCCCAAAGTTTACTTCTGTTTACCTTGTCAAATGCTTTTTTTATGCAAGGCGTTAAATAAGGATGCGTTATGTCCTCATTGGCTATTTATCATATTTATGGACAAGTGTTTAAGAATGGCCCTCTTCGACAAAGAAGGTGTAGATCTCGAGACAGTGAGGGTACGTGGGTTAGCTTTCGCAGATGACAAGGTTGTTATGGCAGAATCAATCGAAGACTTGCAAAGAATTTTGAGTAAACTAACTACAAGCATGAAGAACATGGGCCTCAAAATTAACGTGAATAAAACGAAAATCATGGTGTTTGAAGGAAAAAATGAGAAAGCAATGTGCAGCATTGTCCTAAATTATGAGAGATTAGAACAAGTTGATAAGTACAACAACAACGATCTTTAAGAAATTCTAAAAACTGCCTTGTTAATTTGAGTGCAATTATAAACTACCCTCACAAATACTCTGCAAAAGAACATAAGCGCCCAAATTGGGCGCAGCAAAAAAGCGTAAGAGCCAAAGTTTGGCATTCCAGAAAAGCGTAAGTCCTAATGTTTCAAAATCCAGCAGAGCATAAGTGCCAACATTTGTAATTTGAAAAGTGCATAAGCGACTAAATTTTTAAGTTCAAAAGGGTAAGGGTTGTATGCCAATATTTCTAATATAATGATTGAATACTGTCAAACCTTTAAAATTGAATAATTTTGAACTTAATATTGCAAAAATGTAAGAATTCCAGAAAACATTTCAAAAAAACTACATTGATATTTTCATAAGTGCTTGACAATTCCTGTAAATCTTTTAAACTACTCTAAAATCCTTCAAAATCCCTTCAAAATCCTTAAATCTAATGAAAATATTTGAAAATCTTTTCAAATCCTTAAAATCCTTTTAGATCCCTCAATTCTTGTGAATAAATTCTTCGAAATTCAATTGAATATTATAAAATCAGTTGAAATTTCGTGAAATTACTTTAAAATCCCTTAGAATGACTGAAATCCTGAATAATCTCATAAAATTTCTCAAAAATTCTTCGAAATATCTGTAAATCTTGGAAATACTCTGAAATCGCTTGGAATCATTTTCAATATCCTAAAATCTTATAAATCCTATCAAATCATTTTGAATCTTACGGAATTCTTTCAAACCGCATATTACCAGAAATATTTGAAATTATCTTCTTTTTTTTAAATTCTACAAAATCCCTTACTTTTTGTGAAATTCTTTGCAATTTCTAGAAATATTTTAAAATGTTGAGAATTTTTTATATCTACTGGAATCCGTTGAAAATCACTTAAAATCATCACCTAATATTTAATATTTAAATACTTTATTGAAAATTGAACTTTTTGTTTAAAGAATCATAATTTTAGTAGAAAATTCATCTCTTTAGCTGAAAATTCAACTAATTTGTTGAAAACTCCTTTTTTGTTTGGAAATTAATCTTTTTGGTTAAAAATTTATCTTTTTTGTTGAAAATTCAACTACTTCGTTTAAAGTTGAACTTTGTTAAAAATTAATTTTTTGGGTTGAAGATTCATCATTTTAGTTAAAAATTCATATCTTTGGTTAAAAATGACTTCAAGACCAAAATTTTGTGTTGAAAAGAAAAAAACAAAAAAAAAACAGTTGAATTTTCAAATAAAAAAGAATGATTTTCACAAAAAAGTTGAATTTTCAAAAAAATGATTAAATTTTTAACAAAATATTTTAATTTGTAAACACATGGTTGAATTTTCAACCAACAAAGATGAATTTTCAACCAAATAGTTGAATTTTCAATCGAAAAAAGCTAGCTTGGGTGGAGAAAGTTCACTTTTTATTCTAAAAGGACGAATATTCAACCAAACAGTTAAATTTTAAACAGAATATTTAAATTTTGAACCAAGTAGCTGAATTAAAAAGAAATATATTTTTACCAAAATATTTGGATTTTCAACTAAAATGATGAACCTTCAGCAAAAAAGTGAATTTTTAATCAAAAACAATTTAATTCAACCACGAAAAAAGCATTTTCATGAAAATAGTTTAATTCTCAACCAAAACAGGTTAATTTTAAACAAACAGTTGCATTTTAACTAAAAACCCACATTTTTTCAGTCAGAAGAGAAAAATTTTTCTACCAAATTGTTGAATTTTTCGAACAAAAAAGGTAAATTCTCCAGGAAACATGAATTTTTAACCCAAAAATACAAATTTTTGACAAAAAATTGAATTTTTAAGCAAAAAGTTTATTTTTCTACGAAAATAATAGAATTTTTAACCCAAAAAGATAAAATTTCAAGAAAACGCATTTGAATTTAAAAGCCAAATAGCTGAAATTTTGAACTAAAAACGATCAATTTTTAGTCAAAAATGGATAAGTATAATTTTCATTTAGGATCATTAATTTTTAATTAAAAAAAAAAACAATTTTTAACAAAATAGTTTAATCTGCAACCAAAAAAATGAATTTTTAGCAAAGTAATTAAACTTTCAACCAAGTTGTTGAATGTTCAGTTAAGGAAGATGAATTCTTAATGAAATTTGAATAGTTGAGTTTTCAACCAAAAACGATCAATTTTCAGCCAAAAATGTATAATTTAAATTTTCAGTTAAGAAAATTAATTAAAAAAAAAATCAACAAAATAGATCAATCTTCAAGAAATAGAATCAATTTTTGAAAAATTAGTTCAACTTTAAACCAAGTAGTTAAATTTTCAACTAAAAAAGATAAATTTGTAACGAAAAATAGAATAGTTGAATTTTCAACTGAAACTATCAATTTTCAGCTATTTCGTACTTTTAACTCGAATTCAACTTTTTTTTATCTAAAATTAAAATCCTTTTTGGTTTACATTCATATAAACTATTTTTCGTTTAGAATTAATCTTTTTTGGTTAAATTCGACTATTTTTTGTTAAAAATGAAAATCTTTTTTTTTTGTTGAAATATGAACTATTATATTTTTGGTTAAGATTTGATATTTTTTATTGGAAATTCAACTACTTGGTTGAAAGGTGAACTACGTTCTTAAAAATTAATTTTATTAGTTGAAGATTCATCTCTTTAGTTGAAAATTTAACAATTTATTTGAAAATTTAACAATCTGTTTAAAATTTTAATTATTTGGTTAAAAATTCAACATTTTTGTTAAGCAGTCATCTTTTTGGTAGAAAATGTAACTGTCTTGTTAAAAATTCATCTTTTTGGGTAGAAAATTCGTTCTTTTGAATTGAAAATTTATTTTTGCAGATTCAAAATTCAGCTATTTTCTTAAAAGGCGATCTTTTTTTTTTTAATTCAACTGTTTTTTTGAGAACTCGTCTGTCTTGGTTGAATTAAACTGTTTATGATTTTAAATTAAAAATTCATTTTGTTCATAAAGATTCATCATTTTAGTAGAAAATTTAACTATTCTTAAAAAAAAATATAATTATATTTTGAACAATCTAACTATTTGGTTAAAAAT